>CABFOW010004486.1:3993-55630 GCA_902141385.1 Timema californicum
CCCCCCCCCCCCCAAGACACTTTAAAAGGTCACAATGAACGTGGTCTTCATCCCAAAAAAAGAGCAATTTATGCCTTAAAAAGTCAATAAATTCTGTTTTTTCTCTACTGAATGGCATTACATGTCACAGAAAGGATAATTATGAAACAGCTTTTCAAGCAGAAACTTTGATTAAACAAATATACTTCAGATTTCCTTACCTTCTTCAAATATGGGAAAGAAACCTGATTTGAATCGAACAGGTGAGCCAGTCTCTTCAAGGCAACTGTATTTAACTGGAAGTAGCAAACAAAATAATAAAAGGTCTTGCAAAATAGTTGCATGAAATGTGAGACGGGGGATTTGAACCAAGCATAAGGTTTACCAAAGAAAAATGTTCAGAAATCGGACCAGAGGGAGACTTTACTGTCATGAGGCTAAAGAAAGTTAAAAGGTTTAATGAAACTTTACTCGACGAACGTAACTATTTTTCATCTGAACAGAGCTTCATAACATAAATAAATACATTTTATGATGAAGTTCATTAGACATATTAAGTCACGATATGAGACCATGTCAACTCTATCATCAGAATTATCTTTTTAGTCTGGAAATAATTTGAAGAGTTTGAGTTTAAATGAGCTGGAAAAAAAATGGCTCTGAGCTTGGAATTAACTACTCATCTTAAGTATATATTGTGGAGCTTGCGTCCGAATGAGAGGTGCTCAAAACTCAAGTGCTGATGTTGATCAAGGAATTAGAGTCAGAAACTCCCCTGTATTTGAAATGTGTATACAAGAGTACTCTCTAGATAATATTTTATGTAGATGAATTAACTTCATCTAGAGCGAGAAAAGTGAACGCTTGTGTACTGATTACGCTAATGTTTTTTTGGATTAGGAAAGTTATATTTAGAGGAGGTGTACCCACATTTTCGTGGAGTTAGAATGGAAAACCATTTTGGAAAAATCACCCTCAGTACACCCGACCAAGATTCGAACCTTAAACTCCCCGTCATTGGCAGTATAGTCTACTACGAGAGTAGCGTATTAGACCACGGTGCCACCAATGTAAATTTTTATCAAGTGACGCTAAAATCCGAGCTTATAATTTCAAACTATTCATAAACTGATCTTTTATTTTTAGCACCGCGTCTCAATACTCATTCGTGCTATACGCATATGTACTAATTACGTTAGTGTGTTAGAGATGAGTAATATTTAATTCAGAGGAAGTGTGCCTGCATTTGCTTGGAGGTAGAGTGGAGAGCCATTAAGAAAAAATCTTAAGTACACCCGATTGGTACTCGAGCCTCGATTTCCCCGTCATCGGCAGTGCGTTCATTGTGAGAGTAATGCCTTAGATTACCGTATTCTCCAAACTAAACCGTTGATAAATTGTATTTAAATGAAATGTATAACTTCTGATTAACCATATCTCCCCAATGTATAATTAGAATCCAACATTAAAAATAATTTACTCCTTATAATGCAAACGTTGGTTCTAACTGTTTTAGAAATATTCCGAAGACATTAAGTATTCCCACGAATTGAACCGACCTCACACGTCGTCCACAGGACCTTGAAGGCGCCACGCGTTAAAGAAAATACTCTTGTGGTTAGCCTATTTTCCACGTCGACTAGTAGGGTAGCCACTTCACGGTTTGAACTCACTTGGCTCATGCTTTATTAAATCCCATACTAATTTTAAGCCTTGTCAAGACAAACAGTTGCTAACCCAAAGATAAACAGAAGAAGCTGCGAGTAGTAATTTTGGGTTTTCATGAGAAATACGAATGACTACAAGTGTTGACACTTAATCAAGTTGGAATGACAATTGGTTGCGAAGGGATAAGCGGTGCTGATGCTCTTGAAGATAACACTCACCTTTTTTTTTTATGGCCCAGTGTGGGCTGCGATGTGTTTTATGAGGGAAGAAGTAGGCATTTCAAGTCAAGTAGTTTAGTTGCTACTGTGTGTTTGGTTGATCGGCTCCTTTCTGTCTACCCCACCAAATGGAACATTTCACATGCCAGCGGCATATCTCTTTCTCTAGTTCTCTTACTCTTTTTTAAGGTTTGTCATCTCACTCGTCCAAGATTTTTTCCTGCTTCGTTGCAACTATGTGCATAGAGCCGTAACTCCTGTAAAATAGACGAATTAATTTATGAGGCTTCTTATAACAGTACTGAAACACGTTGCTATCACTAAGAAATCCCGTTTTATCTAAGTAATCTTTTTTTAATTCACTCGACCCCTTGAAGAGAGAAGTATTATAATCGTCAAAAAGATCGAACTCAAGATTTTAATAAATTTCGACGTTTCTTGACCCCTTAAACTGAGAATGTGGTTTTCGTGATGACGTCTGTCTGTCCCTCGGCCTAGAGCCGAGTGCACACAAATTGCGCCAAACCAGTGCACACAAATTGCGGAGAAACCTGTAATCCCATTAAACTCCAAGCCACTAACCTAATCTAACCTAGCCTGGCCTAACCTAATCTAACTTAACCTAACATAATCTATTCTAGCCAAACCTTACCTTCTTTTCCCATTTCGAACAAAGTCATTATGAATTTAATTTTTACGCCGCAGTTCGCTTAAGGGTATTACTGAGCTCGAATGAGTTGATCAAATATTCTCTATGTACTATTACTCTTTAAAATTGTATTCTTGTCTTGGAGGGTACTTGTTTAGGCCTATTTTTACTTATTTATTTAGGTTTTTCACTTGGTTCAATTAGGGTGTATTTTTATTAATTTATGTTGGTTTTACAGTTGGTTCAATTCGGGTCTGGTCTTGGAAAGTACTTTTGGGTCCTTGGCACAATTAGGGTCCGGTCACTACCTGAGCCAGGTAGATTGGAGTAATTCAGGCGAGCCCTCTTAAATGATTGGGTTCTTTGCCTGTGTTTGATTTTGAGCATTCATTGATATTCGCTATAAATAAGCAACTAGGTGTTTTCTTTGCCAAATGTGACGTCACGTGTGTTTTCATAGAGTCAAGTGGGTATTTAATTTGCCATTTCTGACAGGACTTATTAGACCAAAACATTAGTTTCAAACACACTTTCAGAACATACACAACACCCATATCATTACTGTGATAGGTAAGTTCCAATTTCACCAACGATAATATTTTGGCATGGCCAATGGCTCAGTGGTAAATCATGGTCCTGACGTAGCTAAAGTGTAGGATAATGTCATGTGATATCACTTAGCTTAAGGTATATGAAATAAAAATAATTTGTGTCTACAAGTTTTTCTTAAAATAAATACAATGGCCATTTACAATCTTGAACTAAAATTTCATAAATTACATACTGCACATTTGGTGAAAAACTATAGTGGTATTCGTTGACTCTCGATATCAGATGATAACTATGTAACTGTCATTAATGCCTTCATAACATCGTAGTATTGTGTAATAGGCCGAATGGAACGCAAAGGCAAAACAAAGAGAGGTGAAACGAAATAAAAGAAGAACGAATCAAGAGAATCCGAATTTCCGCTGAGGTTTTAGAATTATTTCCGGAAATAATCAGTTTGTTTGATGCCCCCCTTCCTTCTAAGTAAATAAACGTTTCTTTAGTATCGTCACTCAGTCGAACTAACTTGTTTCCCAGCTGGGATCGAGACATTGCCCGTTCATTGGGAAAACGGCTTATGTCTAGAAATATGATGAGGATAGAGATTAAAATGCTATACTGATATTGTAGCTCATCTGATAATGGTTTCAGCGCTATGTTAAAGGACCGTTGCCTGTTTTGGTGCCCACATGTTCCATGGCGTCATTTTCGTGTTGGACTAACCTGCCGATGAAAGGGAGATCGGGGTTCAAGTCCCGGTCGGGTGTACAGAAGGTTTTTACAAAATGGTTTTCTACTCTCCCTCCACGAAAATGAGAATGCACTTCCTATATTTCAACCTACCTCATACCTAGCTCATTAGCATAATTAGTACATTTTTTACCAGCCTCGGTGGCGTAGTTTGCTAACGCGCTTGTCGTGTTGAGCTCGACTGCTGAGGACGGGGAGATCGAGGTTCGAATCTCGGTCGGGTGAACTGGGGGTGGTTTTTCCTAAATGGTTTTCCACTCTCCCTCCACGCAAATACGGTTTCACTTCCTCTAATTCAACCTTCCCAATTCCAAATCCATTAGCTTAATTAGTACTTAAAGCGTATAACCCAAACGGGTAGTAAAACGCGGTGCTAAATATATTAATATTATATATATATATATATATATATTACATTTTTATGTGTATAGCCTGAATAGATAGTGAGACGTGGTGCTAAACAAAAAAAATGAACTGTCTCACCCTCCGAATAACACCTAACTTAAGTGAGTAATACAGCTCAAACCAGAAGTTGCAACGAGGTAGTGTTTAATTAATTTTTTTGTATTCTACTTCAAAATAGTGAAATTATTTAAGTGAAACAGTTTCACTATATTTTTTAAAATACTTCAACATTGAAAAACAATTATTTTAAAATTAAAACACGATTTAAACTGGTCCTGATTTCACGGTTGTCAAATGAAGAGTGTAGAAACCGCATTTCTATAAGTTTTCTGTTGTGGATATGATCTTGTATTTAATTTCCATGTTGTTGTTTTTTTGCTTTCTTTACGTCTTACTACCCGTTCGGTTTATTTACTTATCTACTAATTACTATTGGCATTTGGGTATTAGGAAGGCTATATTTAGAGGGAGAGTACCCTTATTTGCGTGGAAGGAGGGTGGAAAATCATTTTGGAAAATCCATCCTCAGTACACCCGACCGAGATTCGAACCTTGAGCTCCCTGTCATCGGTAGTTTAGTCAACTCTGGGAGTAGTGTTTTAGGCCATGTGGCCACTGAAGCGGGTATTTCCATGTTAATCGGCTTTTAATGCGCACCACCTAACCGGAGGGCAATATCCTCAAAATGCGGTAATTCTAAAGAGAATGTCATCACTATTTCACCAAAAAAAAAATATTTTAATTTAGTTTCATCTTAAGAAAGATTAACAATTGTAAACTTGCGTGGAAAAGTTTGAAAAAAAAAACACACTTTGAAATGAATTAAATTTAAATTTAAGAACTACGTTTTGCTCTTAAGGTCACTAATTTATAGCAGGATTGGCAGCCATCACTTGATCCCATAGAGGTTCTGCAACGAGTGGTGTAGGATCTTTTTTGGGTTTTTTAAGCACCACGTCTTACTACCCGTTTGGTTATACACCTATGTACTACACTAAGGGTTAGGGATTAGGAAGGTTTAATAGAAAGGAAGTGCATCCGTATTTGTATGGAGGGAGAGTGGAAAACCATTTAGGGAAAACCCTCAGTGCACCCAACCCAAATTGAACTCTGATCTTCCCGTATTTGGCAGTCTAGTCCAACACGAGAGTAGCACATTAGACTACACGGCCACCGAAGCGGATGGTGATGGAGGAGGGGGCCTATGGAAGGAGGTAGCGTATACGATGCTGAGGACGAGTGGGTTCCCCGGGATCGGCCCCAATCGACCTAATTAGGTGCTTAACTGAGTTATGGAGTTATTTGCTGTGACTCCACTAAAAAAATAAATTCTAAAAATGAATAAGTTTTAATAATGGTTAGTAAACTATTGCATTGCATTCTTTCTTTTTTTGCTATAGGCAGTCAACTAAATAGGTATTATTAAAGATAGCCTAATCTTTAATTGACTGCCTATAGCGAGGAAAGAAAGAATGCAATAATTCAATAGGCATATATCCATATTTAACGCTACATTTAACTTAAAATGTCTTTTAAAACGAGCTAATTTCACATTTTATTGACTATTTTTTTAAATGATAAGAAACTCTTAAAAATTGTAAGTTCAGTTAAATTAAGATACTAGTCTGTACTTGGGAATCGGATTCAGGACTTAGGTTATTATGTGTCAATGCACAATCACTCAACCATCCTGGTTCGTCTCATAAACAGGGCTATCTTTCATTTATTATTGTAGGTATTGAAACTATTTTACTGTGGTAACTGGTGAAAGTATCGGCCACTCAGCGATGTCTACAATTATAGTCCACCAGGATGGTCCAATGGGAGAGTATTGTAGCTCAAATCCAAAGGTCCCTTATTCTATTCCCGCATGCAATTAACGTTTTTCACTCAATTGAATTTTGTTCAGCTATCAGGACTGTTCCTGTGGATAACCATCACGTATCAGTTTGGGATACATTATTTTGATGTTAAAAAAAAAGTTTTCAATCCTATAGGAACATGTTGATTGATAGCTTTCACCTTTATATATTGTAATAAAATAATAGGCCAACACCCAAATAAAGTGGAATTATTGGATGGCTTCAACGTATTTCAGTTATTTAATAGATGGCCCCCTTAACAATAGTTGGTAGTGAATTTTTTTTGCAAACATTTCAATGGAGTTCATTGGTTAAACGTATACGCTTATTGAAAGTGCACTGTTTTGGAGTTAACACTGTTTTCCATGGCATGGTGTAAGGGTTGCCTCCAGGACGGACTGAATCTGTGTTACTCTTCAACTTGTTGTTTATAGTTACTTTGCCAAAAAAATCTTGGGCTCCTTAACCTTCCGGCTGAAATAAAACGGTTCAGTTAGGACGAGCACAGTAAACCAAGTCAAAGGGAAAGGTTGGTATTTTGGGGAATGAAGTGTAAAATAAAGATAGTGTTCCTTTGTTTTTGTTTGTCATTGTTGATACAAACCACTAAAGTTGAGGGCTGACAGTATGAGTATCCGGGTAAACCATTTGACATGTGGGGCTGCTCTAAGATGTGATTACCTAATACACACGCTTGTCACAAGAGGACAGCACCACCAATAATATTCGCAATTTAGTTGTGCTATCTAGGAAAATATTACTACACTAATACATGTAATAATAATAATATTTAGCACCGCGTCTTACTACCCGTTCGGGTTATACGCTTTAAGTACTAGTTACTCTAATGGATTAGGAATTGGGAAGGTTGAAATAGAGGAAGTGAACCCGCATTTACGTGGAGGGAGAGTGGAAAACCATTTAGGAAAAACCACCCTCAGTTCACCCGACCGAGATTCGAACCTCGATATCCCCGTCCTCAGCAGTCGAGCTCAACACGACAAGCGCGTTAGCCAACTACGCCACAGAGGCGGGTTATTACATATAAGTAGTACAAAAAGTCACTGCACACCATAAGATGGCAGCCGTTATCGTAAGATATTGTGGTGTAATGCGTGTAGACCTTCAGCCCCTGAGGACTAGTGACTCTTAAACACAAGTTGTATGCACTCTTAACATACTACAATGGCCTTGGTCTATTAGGATATTGGGCAGTGAAGCACCTTCCTGACGATCGATTGACTCTTTTGGTCTGAGTAGGCATCTCGGCCCCAATCGAATTGTGATAGACAGGAGGACTAGTCTCATAAGTGTAGGGGTTTCAAGTGAATCATCCAAGGCTTCATCAATACCTCTCCCAACATGAATAGGAAATTTACCATAGTGTTTAATTTTTTGATTTACTAAAAAGGGGTTTTATTTATTGTTTATGTGACCCATCAATCATGCATCTTTGATCATTCCATAAATAAGGCAATGAGGCCATTGTCTTGTTTTTCGGCTGCAGGTGTATGTTACACATATTTGGTCATAAATATCTGTTGTAAGAGTAAACCATCCCCTGCATGTTTTAGTTCTTCATCATACTCTGGCCCTGATGCATGTTTGAAAGTAAAAGGATTTTTTTTTGGGGGGGGGGGGGAGCATGAAAAAGTAATGTGTAAGTCCCCGTAAAAGAAAAACAGTGATGTATCTTCTTCACCTTAATTTGTATGAAAAGATTATCCAGGGATTTAATGCTTATTTTTTCAAAGCGTTCCAAACATTGTTAAATTGTATTTCTTAAACATATAGTTATTATTATTATTATTATTATTATTATTATTATTATTATTAGCACCGCGTCTTACTACCCGTTCGGGTTATACGCAAAACATATAGTTGAATAAAGTAGCGGACGAGAAACAATTGACGGCCGTAATATTACGGTTACTAACTTGGATTGTTAAAGACAAATTTCTCTACAGGAAATTCACCTAAAAGTTTATCTTCTGTGTCTATTTTATTACCAGCGTAAGGTATTTTCGTTTACCATGTATCTATTACTAGAATTACACATCATAACAATCTTCAACCCATACTTGGCTTGTTTGTTGGGGATATATATAGGGAAAATACTTTTTCCCCTAAACGATAAAGGTTGTTCATCTAGGGTTGCAATAAGATGCAGATCTATAAGAAACCTTACAATTATTAATAAATGAGTCCCACATTTATCTGATTGGAACTAGAGGATAGGTTTCCTTTCTTTACCCCCGGGTTGTTTTATTGTCATAACGTAAAGTTCTCAACAAAAACTCAAAGTGTTTCTGAGGCATACCACTTCTAGATATTAGAACACCCCTAGTAATATGCCAAAATGTGCCTATCAAAGTTTTGTTTTTGACCTCTGCACAAAAATATATGAACAATCCTAACAAGGTCCAACAGTAATTTCAATTACTGAGGTTTCACCATTAAAATTTTGGTCATCTTTATAATTAGCCCTCTGACATGCAATTTCTTGATTGGTAAATTTTACAATGTCATGAATCTTGTTTTCATTTATAAATAAATCATATCAACTTAACCCCCTCCAAACACCTTTGAAGATTTTTCAGAACGAAACCTAATTAGGATTATGTTTCTTTTAGATGCTCTTACTGCTTTCTTTTGAAGGAGGTATAGAAGGCCAGTGATAACCATTATTATCTTTCAAAGAAACCTTCTTTGGTATAAACTTACAATCCTGCATAACTTGTGAAATTTCCCCTCTTTGAATACTGGGTATGTTTATAGGGTTGCTGGATGTATCGGTGGAAGTACCGACCGAAGTATTTGTTTGCTTTGAAATCTGAGCTCTTTTTATTCTATGTTGAGTCACATTATCTTATTTTTCATTCTATGACTCAGGAATCCATACCTATTCCGATGCATCGGTAGTAAGTATATCATCTTCAACGTGGTATTCTTCTTTATTTTCTACTTTATCTTCGTGATCAGAAAAATGCTAGAAATCATTTGGCATATCAGGTTCTGGTATCACTAGTTCTTCTAAAATTGGTTCATCATTTAGTAAAACCCCCATGTCAAACACTAAACAACCCTAGCTACACAATTATATTTGAGAGGAATTAAAAAAATTATAATATTTACAACAAAAACAAGTTACATTAACTGTTCAATGTGGTATTATTTGTTCCACTCTCACTGTTTCCCTTAAAAATATTTGCCACTGCTAACAAGTAAACACAACAACTGAAAGACAGTGAGTGTTAAAGTAAAAGTCACAGAAAGCAGCGCTTGTCAGATATACCAACTTAAACTAATACGGAAACAAAGATTCTCTGTAGCGTAGAGTACCCCACTATACCCTATCAGTGTTGATCAATTTTGTTTTAAACTCTTCACTATGTAGAATTTTTTTTTTAAATTACACATCCTGAGGACTTATTGGCACTGTTATTGCTAGAACAGCTGGAAACATGACATTTTGTTGGCATTTTAGTTATCTGTCATAATACTAATATATTTACGAACGCTACCCCGTGTATCACAGTCCTTAACTGCGGTCACATTCTCACTACCCCTACTGTCCCAACCTCTAGTGTGTGATTTGTCAGGACGGCTATGGGGGCTGTGGGAGAAAAACAGGTAGGATTTGAAATATATAGAAGAATACCTTTTAATAATATTTATTGAAAAGTGCTAATGTATAAAGAAAGTATAATTTAAACGTAAACATCGTTATTTTAGATTAAAGAAATGTATCAGTATGAAGGCAATCATGTTATTAGCTCTCACTGCTCACTTCGGTTATTTTGTCAATGTTAGAGACTCGTGAGACCCACTAATTTTGGTCGTGCACCGCACACTACTTTCACGTTACTACATGGTGGGTGGTCCATACACACTTCCGACACGTTTGCTGGCTATTAGAAAAGAGAGCTTCTCATCAGATATTATATAACTTCCCAACTTAAAGGCCCTTGGCTTCTCCTTAAGGTTCA
The DNA here is from genome assembly GCA_902141385.1 of Timema californicum. NCBI lineage: Eukaryota > Metazoa > Arthropoda > Insecta > Phasmatodea > Timematidae > Timema > Timema californicum. Next base: position 14,063 of record CABFOW010004486.1, read on the forward strand.
GCCGAAGGGAGCACGTATAATTTTACAGTTTTTATAGAATTGAAAATTTTTTGGCCAATATAAATCAAATATGTCTCCAGTAGCAACATAGAGTTAAGTTTTCTGCACATTCTAATATCAACAAATCTTGAATATTTGCCAAGGGTGGCCTGGAATTTTGTCAAAACATTTCCTTTTTATTTAAAAAGTTTTGACAAAATTCCAGGACATCCTTGACGTATATTCAAAATCTGTTGATATTAGCATGTGCAGAAAACTAAACTCTATGTTGCTACTGGAGAAATGTTTGATTCATTTTGGCCAAAAAAAATGTAATGCTACAAGAACTGTAAAATTACTCGCGCTCCCTTCTGCTGCACCTTAATGGTTACGTCCTCCAGACCTATAAGTGAGGCGCATATCCTTCAAGTAGGGATAATTGACGCTTATCCTCTCTACAAACGGTTTGCTCAGCTTTGAACCATATTTGATACGCTGTGTATGCATGCAGGAATCCATTGTTTTGGTTTGTTGACAATTAACTACATCCTGACTTTATTGTTTACATTTCACAACTTCACTGTGTCAACGAGAGAATGTTCACCAGGTCCCTGCATGGTGTCGTCAAACTTCAGTATTCCTTCTTGTTACTTAAGAAGGACATGGTACTCAAGATATCCCAAGTTTTAAAGTTTCCACTTAAGTGTAATGTTTCCTTAGGACGTTAACGCAGGAAACATTATAAAATGAGTTTCAATAAAGCATTAACATGGGTCACTGACAGTGGCGGCTCGTCTTGTAGGGCTGCAGGGCTGCAGCCTTCCCTAAATTATCTGAGTTATTTGTGAATAACAGAATAAGCATCATCATGGTATTAGCTGTTAGCTGCTTAAACATTACAATAAACGCCCCTCTTAATTATTTATGATCTCAAAACACTACAGCTTTATTCTGCGTGCCTGCCTAGCAATGAGGTGGAAAGTAAAAATGCAACAATATTTATCTGTGCTGGGCTGTGGCCTCGAGTAGTCCAGCTGGCTATCTAGTGCATGCGCTTGTGGTGGTCATTTGGTGGAGAATGCCCGGGGGGTAGGAGGAGCGGTAAGGAGAGGGTCGCACTATATGGCGCTTGCACGGGCTGTTCTGTGATGTAGCCCAGAGAGCCTGTTAAATAAAATTTAAATAAATCAACTGTGTTCAAGGGATCTTCAAAGACTATTCAGTACGAATTATTAGATTGCATTATAGAAGTGTGCCATGACAAAGATTTGTACCGAAATAAATCAGGACAAATTTATTGCTGTGATGTCTCGGAAAAAACTCAAATGGTTATTGTATTCCATTACGAAAGGGAAGGAGCTATCCACAAAAGATTTTGAGGATTTCCTACTTCAAATTCTCTGAATACAGAATAATTATTTTAATGCATTTTAAAACAGTTTCGCATTGTTTTGAAGGAATATACCGATAAACTCATTGCGCAGTCATATAATGGAGCTTCTGTAATGAGCGGTGAAAAAAGGAGGCGTACAATCAATAATTAATAAACCTACACAAATGCTTATTTTGTACACTGTTATGCCCATCAGCTAAACCTAATAATGCAAAAGTTAGCTTTGCGAAACTCCCAGCGGCGTTTTGCTTCAGCACTCTTTCAAGCATACCTGCATTTTTCACTGTAATCGCGGTATCTTTCAGTACTTGATAATGTGTCTCGCCATATTCCTTTAAGTACCTTTAAGTATGAGGTGGAACTTCAATAACAGGGTAGTGAACATGGTTTTTGAGAGTAAGGATGCTCTTAAATATTGCTCAGGATGACCTAAAAATGTAACTTTTAATTTTAAGGCCTGAGTTTTAAAAATTCCATGCCCCCCACCCCCACAAGTGCAGCCCTCCCAATGTTTAAATGCAAAAGCCACGACTGGTCAATGACTTATTTAATATCTATTTGAGAAAACCGGGGATTTGAGTCGCTCTCCCCGGGTTTTACACGCAAATGCGGGAACCAGGATGTTACTTTAAACGGTTTTCCAGTCCCTGCACGAAAGTGCGAATCACAAAATAAAAATTTCGATGCTAAGTTTCCACAAAGTTAACAAAGGCTGATACATTTAAATTGTTTTCCCATTTGCCCTCTGTACAGATGTGGAATACTTCTACCTTCCTCATCCCTACTTATTAGCGTAATTAAATGTATATGGTCTTGGTGGATATTAAGATACGCTGCATCAATAAATGTCCATGAACTCGCCACCCTATATCTGAAGGTAGGCCATAAGTAAGTTTTGGGGTTGATTCCCGGTGAGCACCAAAATTCATGCGAGTATACAACTTTTGTGAAATACAGCTGTAACTTTTGATATACATGATCAATACTCTGTAAATTAAAATATTGTCACTTTTAAGTGCAAAAAAAATCTATTAAAACAAAGATTTCCATTAATTTTTGAAACGTCTTTCTTTTGGATTGGTTGTTGACACATCATAAAAAATTTGTGTCACTACCCACTTTGGGGGTTGCATGCTCTAATACTTCAGCCCCCCTCCCCCCAATTAGAATAGATTGCTGGTAACAGAGAATTAGGTGCTTAAAACCCTTTCTGTTTTTTTTAACTAACTTTACTCTCTCCCCCAAGGGCAGGTATAATTCATCTAAATTATACCCTTATTTACACTAATTAAAGCTAGTGAGTAGATTTTTTCCCACGTTCCAATGTCTTTTTTAATATGAAACTTTCTTCTAGGCATATTTTTTAATTAAACAAGTCGAATTACGTCTTTAAGTTAAAAGCCGTATTCACTCCAAATCCATAACCACAGAAAATATCCTAGCTGCAGCTGTCAATCACTGACCCCATGACCAGTGTTTGATAATTTCCGTGTCTCAAAGTTGCACGCCCATGGAAAGGTTCATTTTCGCAAATTTTGAAACTCTCACTGTGACGTTCTCGGATATGCATTGTAAATCAGAGTACTATCCCAAACCCTACACTCTCGCCCTACCCCTCCCCCAACCATCAAACGTCACTAACGTGTGTTTCAATGGATACTTCAGTGCTCAGTCTTCCACGAGATAACGCAGAGGGCTGACCTCACCCCATTAAACGATACCTCCTTCCTTCGTGCCAATGTCCCAGCTTTACTCCACAAGACAAGACAATCATTTATACATGTGTAGAGGGGGACTGGTGGGAAGGGGGTCTCGGAGCTCCCCACGATAGGCTAGTACTCTTTTAGTAGGAGCCCTAACTCAATCAACTTTTTTAACCGACTAAGGTGGGTACGCAGACTATTTGACAAGCTTATCAATGACTTTTCACGGTGACATGAAGGTAAGGGGCTCTATCCCCCAGGTTGGGTGTCAACAAATTAGTTAATCGGTGGCCTCAACCAGTGAAAATGCGCTGGTACTTTTTTTTTGCTGTTTCGTCAAACTCTACGCACAGAGAATGGCACATTCACTCAAAAATCGACACAAAAAAAATTAATAGGCTTCTAGCCTAGGTGTTAAGATGGTAACAAACAAATGTTTTAACCATCTCATACGAGTAAATTTTCTCTAACTTCTGAATCTTAGGTTCAATTTAAAACCATAACTCATTTACGCCAAGCATCTCTCTCTTATCCTGTTAAAACATGTCATTATAATTTCTTGCCCAAAGTGCACCACACGTCACATCAGGATCACGCAATTAAAATCATGATTGTGAGATAAAGATTTAATAATCAGGGCTACGACACACAACACTAAAAGTAGGATACCAATACGAAAAGGTAGGGGCAAAGGGAATATTTATATTCTGTTCATATATCAGGATCACCACTATTAAATTGATTATTTTCTCTTTAAAACCACACCTTGATGCGGTGGCTGGTTCGAGCTGTATTATCTAGTTAAATAGGATATTGAATAAAAGGAGATGTTATGTTGTGTTTCAGGGAAGAAGAAGATCCCATCCGAGCCAGGATGCTGCCCGGTGTGTGGAGTGACTGTCCGCTCGGGAGAGCTTGAAAGTCATTTCGTCCAAGAACTAGAGCGGCTCTACAAGTTGAGTGCAGTGAACCGAGGACGGCGACAGCCTCTTGGCCACCCCATCACCTCCAACTCGAATAGGCGGACAGACACGCTCGCCTCCACTGCGGATGGCACACCGGAGGGCCGCTGGGATGTAAGTCCTAATTTTCGCATTTACTGTTTGAGCTGTCATTGACGTTTGTCTACACCACTCTTTTACAATTTGACAAGTTTTTCTTTAGAGGTACCTAATGAACGATATCAGGTAGTATTCATTACTGTTTCCAATTTTTTTTTTAGCACCGCGTTTTACTACCCATTTGGGTTGTACTCCTATGTACTAATCACGATAGTGGGTGTGTGATGAGGAAGGTTGAATCTAGAAGCATTGTACCAGCATTTGCGTGGAAGGAGGATGGACAATTATTTAGAAAAATCACTCTCAGTACACCCGACCAGGATTGAACTCCAATCTCTCCTTCATCAGCAGTCTAGTCTAGTGAAAGAATGAAGCTTTAGACCATGCGGCCACCGAAGTGGGTATTCTCAATTTAAATACCTTCAATTCGATTTTTAAAAAGTGTACCTCATCCAACTACCTGTTGAATTTAATTTGATTGAATAAAATTAATCTGGTATAGATGAGGAAGGTAGAATTGAGATTTAAATAAGTCCACATTTATGTGAAGGTAGAGTGGGAAACTACATAGGCAAACCATACCTAGTAGGGATCTTCATCCAGTCGGGACTCAGGTCCATACCTTCCTGTCACACTCAAGCTAAATTATTCAAGCTTAGCGTTTATATCACGTGTTCACCGATGCATGCATGAGTGTAAATGATCTGTTTGTGCCATAGAACCTTTTGGATATATGTGTATTCAAATGTCAGTAAATAGGCTTCTCATTGTTGTAACTTCGATACAATGGAACAAACCCTACTTTGTGTTATTTGCTTGATAAATGTGCACACTAAAATATCTTAATAAAGTGTAAATTCTAACTTTAAATATTATTAAATTGAAACATCCACATCGGTGGACACATGAATTAAGGCAATGGTTTATTGGTCTATCCTTTTTGCCGATGATGGAAAAAACTTATTTTAAATCCCGATACTGAGGGCGTGGTTTCTCACTCTCCCTTCAAAGAGATCTAGATACATTTCCTCTAAATTCTACGTTCATAAGGTTTACACTTTTGATGTCAATATCTAGATAGCTAAACGGTGCGCATGGATTTGAATATAAATGGTGAACATAAAATCAATAATTCATACAGAAAATCAGAACCTTGATCTTTAGTTTAGCAGGCAAATTCACTACCGACTGAACTAAGACGTTGGAATATCATTATAATTAAGTTATTAAAGTGGCAATGACTATAGGTTGCTTATATGCATTGCAATTAAAATCTAGTTTCAATTTCATTTTAAATCTAGCTAAACTTCAACACATTATCGCTCATGATACCGATAGTATTTTTACTTTCTCTCGACACCTCAGAGAGAAAGTATTGTGATTGTAAAAAAAATCTACTCGTGATTTTAATAAATATCGACGTTTCATCACCCCCTGAAACCAAAAAGATTTTTTTGCAATTCCGTCGGTCTGTACCTCGGTCTAAAGCCTAAAATGTTATACCGATTGGGCTAAAACATGGTATCTGGGGTTTTCACAAGGTCTTCTCAAGGGGTTTTCGGAATTAGATATTCAACCCTAAATTTAATTGTAGTTTACTGATGGGCAAAAAGAGGAAAAAAAAATATCGAAATTTTCTCTAAGGCTTTTGATTAAATTTTATATCTAGACAATGTGTATTCCTACAAATAATATAGAAACCCTCATTTTCTCATGAAAATTGTTATATTTTTGTATCTTTTTTTCTCGTCGTCAGACTCTAGTTGTGACCGTTATGATGTGTAGGGAGGTCTGTGGGTTGAGTATTAGTTAATAGGCCGGAGAGTGGTTTCTTGGGAGGGGAGTTGGTGAAGTGTCAACTTGCTTCTTTCTTGATTTTCCCCTCCCTTTCGGTGAGTCAAGCTTGAGTGTACCAACTCAAATGTGGGTCCACAGAATAGACGTTGGTCCAGATATCCTTAGGAATGGACTCTTTGCAGTATTTGCAATAACATATGCCGTATAGGCGGTTGGAGAGGGATTGAAATTCTGAGAGCCGAAATAGGGAGTGCTGTTTGACTGGCAGGAACCGGGGGAGGGAGGTGAGATGTCTAAGCCTAGGTCAAAAGGTATCTGCTGTATTATTATTATTATTAGCACCGCGTCTTACTACCCGTTAGGGTTATACGCACTTACGCTAATGTGTAATTGTAGGGTGATTGTGAGATGAAATGGAGGACCTACAGTTTAACGTGGAATCCGAACCACGGTGGAGGCCTGGCATTCCCCACATTCACAAGATGTCTTGTCAGAGGTGAAGGAAGGGTTTGGTAATCAGTCTCTGCTGTAGTTTTCTGTCGTTGAGACATAAGATGTGAGTACTCCTGGGATCATTAGAGAGCAGCGTTCGGTACTCGGAAGACTGTACGGGGGAGGAGGAGAAGAAAGGGGTCTCAGTCGATAGGGTTTCTGTGAGGGAGCATGTTGGGTAGACGAAGATGAAACGGGTAGGAGTTTGGGAGTGAAAAGGTTCTTGAATATGGCATAGTCATCCGCTCGGTTTCTTCTGTGTTGCCCTCCCCGGCTGCAACGGTAACGGGGGTGAGTGGGAGGGGGGTTCATGGATAAGGGAAGGCGTATATGTTGCAATAGTAAGGGTTTCTTTTGACGGGAAGGAAGTTGGCAGCCCGGATGTGTCTGAGCGCATTGGGAAGAGGGAGGTTAGAATGGCTGCCCGAATGTGTCTGAGCGCAAAAGGGGGTGGGGGGGAAGGAGGATGGTTTGGCAGCCCGAATGTTTCTGAGCACTAGAGGAAGGACGAAGGTGAACAAACATAACAAGACCCAAAGATCGATGGTGGATGTTCGGATGTTTATTCATAATTTCCCTTCTCCTTATTTCCCGACATCAGCATACTGGGTGAGTTGGGGAGGTTGACCCCAACCCTCCCCCTAAGGCCTAATCTCTAAAACTTATGTTAAAACATACAGATCTTACACTCTTATATTTAACATGAAAAATTAGTTACACTACAGATTTACATATATTTACAAAATGGATTGTTTAGTCTTTTTTTTTGCGAATTTTCCATTTGTCGGGTCCTTTTGCTCTGCGTGATCTCTTGCAAGAGCTCGTAACTTAACTACGTGGCTGTCGGGGGTGGCGGATCGTCTCACGGGCCGTGCGGTAGTTGAACGAGGGGAAGGGGGTGGAAGGGTGACCTGCTGTACCCACACGTTACCAGGTGGCCCTGCCGGTCTCGCCAGGGGTGTAATTCTCTGCTATATGTCTCGGTACGGCCACTAGCTACCATACCCGTACGGTCGACGCACAACAATTCCTCCTTGTAAAATTGACCCGTTCCGAGACGTAAGTTTCACTCGCGGTCACTTTGAACATTTTTTTTCGAACTTTTGTTATGGGCACTTCCCACGATCACTTTATTCCGGACTAGGGGCTTGTTCCTCTCCTTCTTGCAGGCTTCGCGAAGGCTTCAGCTGGACCTGGTCTTGGTGTCCCTTGATTTCGCGTGCTTGTGGTTCGAGTCTAGTAGAAGCTGGTAGATGTATTGTCTGCACTGTATCTGCACGTTGTATGGACACGTCCACCTGAGGCAGAATCCGGCGTGGATTCCTTCGGCCGCATTGGACAATGGATGTTACCACATAAGTACTCTAGTTTATATGGGCAGGGGGTCATTTTCAGCATCTGCCAGCCTCCCTACATATTTTTTCGGGTGTTTCTTTTTGTGTATTCTCGCCTCCATGTGTTGGGAAATTAGTCTTGGGATTCGTTGTTGACGTAGCTCAGAAACTTCTGGGGCAGGTGCCGGTTCGGTTTCCTCTGAAACGCAGTCTCCGGGTCATCTGAGCAGTTGCACGAAAAGATGTTCACTGGGGGCAAAACCGGTGGCCTTGTTTTCTCTGTTTTGAAGTTGGAAAAGGATTTGGGGAATGGCCTTGTCCCATTGGTCTTGATCCTTCCCTTGGAGACTCGTGCAAATCCCCACCTTTAGCTCTTAATTCTTCCGTTCTACTGGATTCTCACTTGGGTGGTACGCTGCGGTTGTCCGCCTTTTGGTTTTACAGGCTCAGAAGATCTTCCATGTGGACGAGCGGAATTGCGGACCATTGTTTGTAAGAAGTGCTGTTGGGTATCTCCATCTGGGGATGATTTTCTGTTCCAAGACTCGTTGGATTTGGGTAACGTTGGACTTCTAGAGGAGAAAAGCTTCCGTCCATCAGAAAAAGAGGTCGGTAATGACTAAGAGAAATCACTTCCCTTTTTTTTAACCTGGGGTAGGGCCCCATGAGGTCTATTGCAACTTCTTTCCATGGTGAAGTAGCCTCTCTGGATTTCCATGGTGTCTTCTTCATTCTCCCCAAGGTCTTCATCGTGCATGTATGGCAAGCTTGGACGTATTTTCTTACGTCTCTGGTTAATCCCTTCCTGGAGTATTGTTTTCTGAGATTCTGTAAGGTATTTCTTTCTCTTGGGTGGCCCACCTCCACATGGTCATGGAAGTATTTTAGAATCTCTCCCCTCATCTCTTTTGTGGCCGCGATCTTCATTGCTTGATGTTGATATTTTCTCTAAGGCAGCGCGCCATCTTGATAAGTGAATCTGGTAGCTTGGAGTTTTTCATGTCTGAATCGTTGGTCAATGGGGATTCTCGCGATATATTCCAGCCATCTTATTTGGTTATGCATATGGGGACCCGTGCGTTTGGCCTTGATGACCCTCTCGGATAGTGTTGGGGTGGAAGGTAGGTTTAGGAGGCATAGTAGCTCGGGATGTGGAATAGGATCTTCTGGTGGCATCATCAGATTCCATTTTCTTGTGCCTTCCTCCGTGGATTAATCTCCCGGGTTTCTTGATAAAGCATTTGGGAGCTCATTCTCCTTCCCTGGTCGGTGTTGGAGCGTAAAGTTATACTCTTGTAGTAGCAGAGACCGACGTGTTAGCTTAGATATGCCGTCTTTCATATTGTTTAGCCACGTCAGGCATTTCGCATCCGTTCTTAGTGTGAACGGTTTGTCTAGGTATATCTGATACCTTTTGTATACCCATATTATGGCGAGGCATTCTTGCTCGTTTCTGTGATAACGGAGTTCCATGGTTGACAGCTTTGCGCTACCACAGGAAATAATTTCTCGGTGTTCTTCTACTTCTTGGTACAAGACCACGCCTAGTCCTGTTCCTCTGGCGTCTGTTTGAAGACAGAAGGGTATCTATGGGTCTGTTCGGTGTAGGGCCTGGATGTGTTTAAATGCTTCTTTCGTTTGTTCAAAGGTTTTTTGCTCTGGAACGCCCCATTTCCATCTCTGAGTCGCTCCTTATTTGGTGGTGAGTAGGCTGGTGATCTCGACCATGTTCGGGATGAACTCTCGTAGCCACTTACACGTCCTGAGGAATTTCTGTAGTTGCCACCGTGTTTTGGGGGTGGGGTATTCCTGGATCACCTTGAGTTGTTCGGGGCTTGGGTAATTTCCTTCTGAGGAGATGATATGTCCCAAGTAGCTTAGCGTGGTTTCCTCAAACTCGCACTTGTTCATGGCGCCTGTGAGTCGGTTTCAAGACCTTTTTTAGATGTTCGAGATGTTCTTCGTAAAAGTTTGAATATACGATAATATCATTCATGTAGGCGAAACAAAATTGTCCTTGGTATCCTGCTAAGACCTGCTGGCTCATAATTTTTTGGAATGTCCCCGGTGCCCCTTTTAACCTTAAGGGCATGACTTTTAATTGAAAAGTTTCTCCATTGGGTGTGCTGAACGCAGTGAGATGTCTGCACGCAGGGTCTAATGGGATTTTCCAATACCCGGATTTGAGATCTAAGGTAGTGAAGATGTTGTTGGCTGGACCTGTCTCTTGGAGTAACTGTGGTATGTGGATTCGCGGGCAATTCCATTCTTCTGTAGCCACGTTGAGTAGTCGATAATTAATGCAGAGCCTAGGAGTTTTTCTTTTCTCTCAACGCTGACTATAGGTGCTTGGTACTGTAACGTCCTGGACTCAATGATATTTTACCTGGGCATTTCTTCGACTTGGTTTTGAATTATCTGTTTCTTCTGAAGCGATTATCTGTAGGTGGGTCCTCGGATGGGGTGGTCATTTTTCAGGTGGATTTGATGTTATGTGCAATTGGTTTGATTTTGCGGATTGAAGATGTCAAATACCTTTTTATGCTACTTGATGACTTGGAAGATGTGGGTCTGTAGTGCTGGGGGAAAGTTGTGTTGTACTTCCTTAGGGTTGAAGTGGTTGACCCTCTCTGATCCTTTCGCGACCCAGTATATTTGTTCTCTTTGCTCCTTTCCGAACAGTACGCATGCACGCTGGTAATCCTCTATTACCTCTTGGTTGACGATCCACGTATAACCCAGAAGGATTTCTTCAACGAGATCATCTGTGACTGGACATGTAATGACCATATTGCTCTGCCTTATCTCTACAGGGAGCTGGCAGTGGCCTAGAATATTTAGTTCTGTTCCTTCCTTGGCCAGAGGCACCGAGGTGGGTGCTTTGACCATTTTTTTCCCGTGTGTGAGAGCCAAGGGCTGTGGTCCTGATGAAGTTCTGCGATGCTCCGGAGTCTAGGACGGCTCGAAGTCCTCTTCAGGGCGAGTGAACTGGGATTCGGAGTAAGTTTGCTGGCGGTCTACTGCTAAGTATGGCCTGTTGGGCCAAGTATGAGTTCGGCCACGTTTTCTTCCCCTGATTCCGTTTCCCGTGCCTTGCTGTGTGGTTTGGGCGTCGCGTGGTCTGTCCGTGGTTCTTCTTTCGAAGAGTACGGGGCACTCTCGGTAGAAATGCTGGGGAAGGACAGAAATGGCATTAAGTAGGGGGTCTGGTACTTCGAAGGGATCCTAGGGGAAGGAGTTTTGGTTGTTAGTGAGGAGTAGATGGGAGTATATCTCGTTGCACTGCCTGAGCTCTTTCCAGTAATTGGTCTACTGAAGGGGGTAGGATGGAGGTTATAAATGGCTGGATGGTAGGGTGGAGGAGTTCACTTATGAGGGGTAGTTTTTGTCTGTCGGGAGCGGTGGGGAAGAAACGCTTGTACAGTCTCATCTTTATTAGAATGAAGTGGTTGGTAGATTCACAGGCTGTCTGTGCTTCTCAATATAGCTTCGCTTGCAGTTTGACTCTTAGTGGTAGAGAGTCAAATCGTTCTTGGAGCCTTTTTAGAAGTTCTTCCCAAGTATTAAAATATCCCTCATAATATTTCCACCATTGCGTGGCGTCTTTATTCAATCTTTACTTCACTAACGTTGTCAACAGCTCCTTAGTTGTGTTGCTGTCATGGAGGATTGCTTCACATTTCCGCAGGAATGCCACTGGATCTTCGTATTCCAGGCCTGAGAATCTTGTAAGAATAGGCTGGAATATGGGCTTTGGGGGGTTGGCAGCCATGGTTGCGGGCGATTGGCTTGTCTTTCGGCAGAGATCTTCAAGTTCGTCATGCTCAGCGGCCGTTTTTCCTTTCAAGTTTGGCTTATAAACTGGAGCCCGGTGGTATCTTTGTCATTGTCTTCCCAGCTTAAGCAGAGGAAATGATATCATTCCTCGCATTTCTCACAGTAGATTGTTCTTTGGCCTTTACATGGGCAGTTGGAGCAGCCGCACTAATGTCGGGTGCATATAGGCATTTTGAAGTTAGTTTTTTGATCTACTTGTTTAGTTTTTGTTTAGTTTTTTTTTGAGCGCCACTGAGTTTTTATAAACTTGGAAAATTGGTGAGTGCTTGGCTGTGGGGTACTCTGATGGCTTCAGCCGATAACTCTTCTCTTCTTTCTTCTTTAGGAGGGGTGACCTGGTGGTCTAGGGGTAAGGTGTCAGACTTCTGTGCTGGCGGCCGGGGTTCGATCCCCGGTCCTGGCAAAGATTTATCTGATTACCAAACCCTTCCTTCACCTCTGACAAGACATCTTGTGAATGTGAGGAATGCCAGGCCTCCACCGTGGTTCGGATTCCACGTTAAACTGTAGGTCCTTCATTTCATCTCACAATCACCCTACCATTACACATTAGCGTAAGTGCGTATAACCCGAACGGGTAGTAAGACGCGGTGCTAATAATAATAATAATTCTTTAGGAGGAGGCCCCACGCTGGGCGCCATCTTTGTTTTATTTTTCTATCTTTTTTCTCGTCATTAGGCACTGATTGTTGCTGTTATGGTGTGTTGTGAGGTCGACGGGTTGAGTATTAGTTTATAGGCCGAAGAGCGGTTTGGTGCTTGGGTACATTTTTAGAATATATATTTATTCTGTGTTTATTCAGGCAACAAAGCTGGTTAGACCCATAACAAGATATTTACAAAGGAAATAGGAAGTATTATCATGGTATTAGTGAATGTGAAGAGGATGATGGAAGGGGGTAGGTCCTTTAGATGAAGAAAATGCAAAACCGTTCAGCTTGAAGCTAACGTGGTTCCAAGTAAAAGTACACTTTGTAAATGAACCAGCAAAGAAAGAGAAATGATAAGGAGGGATTGGAAAGAGGGGAACTTTCAATCACCAACTTCTTGAGGACAGCATGCCTGGAGATAAGCACAAACTTAATTTTTGTTGGATAAATAACAGATTAAAATTAGTAGTCAAGAACATTTCATCTGTGGTCAAAAAATGGCTGGCAGACGCAAAAGGCTTGGCGGGCACCATGGCACCCGCGAGCATAGGGTTGGGGACCCTGATCTAGACAAATAAATGAGAGAAATGTCATCCTCAATTAACTATCTACTAGAATAGCTACAATCGCAATGGTTAATGCTACCAAATCCACGGCTGCTAATTCTCTGGCAGATCAATGGCTATCAACCTCACCGCCACAAACTACCCTAGAAGCGTGCAGCTCAACCAGTGCTGTGTGTTGTAAAAATAAATAGATCTGAGCAGGGCCATACTTGATCAGCTGATGGTTTCGTTCTACACCCAGCCTCGTCCCCTCCCTCATCACGGCCCTTCTTCTCTTTTTCCTCTTCCATACAGCAATCCGGAGATGTTTTCTATCACAACAACTCATCTCCTACCCCCATCCTCCAACTCAATTGGTAGCGTGTCCTTTATAGCCAGGGATATCAGTTCGATTCCTACCATGGTGGAAGCACAGCAAATCTTCTTACTAAGATTGAGGTGCCAGGTTCGATTCCTATCATATTGCAAGCACAGCAATCTTACCTACTTATCCAGGGCTCAATGTTGTAGTCCTAGATTTAGCAGTGCTGGAACGCAAGGCCATAGCCACCCCAAAGTTGAAAAGGGGGAGGGGGTGAATACCTTGACCCAACCACAGTAGGTGAAAACATTTCACGAACATAAATGCCTCCAGAAGCTATTTGGATTATTTTTTAATGGTTACTAAACCAGAAACCTACTTAGCGCACTTCATCTAAGATTTCAAAAATTCACATATAGAGAGAGCTCAGTGGATTTTAACAGAATTTATTGATTCATAGTATGAAAAAAAGTTTTAACATGATATTTATATAAAATAAATTAGTTAACTTAAAATATTAGATTCATAGTCTAAAACTTTGCAATATATATATATATATATATAATATTATTCCATGAAAAGCAGTCCTGGAACGGCGTTCCCACGTGTTCTCACTCCACTACACCTCTTCCAGGGCCTCAAGGATCGATTCCAATCACGAGCTAAGAGTGCATGTATAGGGTTGGGTCGAAACAATTAGACGATTAGTAACTTGAAAATTAACAATTTAATTGAAAAGTAAATATTCCTCAGGTGAGTTCCACCGGACGTCAGGCAAACCTCAGCATGTTGCCCGTCACATTCCCCAGCATAGACATCTACTTTTTTTTAATTTAGCACCGCGTCTTACTATCCGTTCGGGTTATACGCTTAAGTACTTATTACGCTAGTGGATTATGAATTGTGAAGGTTGAATTTAGAGGAAATGAACCCGCATTTGCTTGGAGGGAGAGTGGAAAACCATTTAGGAAAACCTACCCCAGTTCACCCAACCGAGATTCGAACCTTGATCTCCCCGTCCTCGGCAGTCGAGCTCAACACGGCTAGCGCGTTAGCCAACTACGCCACCGAAGTGGGTGGTCATCTAATTGTTTACGCCCCAATCCCCACCCTATATGAACACACTGTATGACCTTGATACGTGTTGTAGGTCTAACTACGTGCAACGTAAAAAAGGATTAAATCGAGGTATTATTACTTCATTCTTCTCCACCACCTCTAGTAAGTCTCGGTTTTGAGCTCAACCCATTAGAGGTGTATAGGTGTTTCCATTCTTCCATCAGGAAAATGCTGGTAAACTTTATCTCTCCAAATTACCTCCTCTTAGCCAAATGCACCAAATAGTTTAACCAAATCCCTAACGAAAATGTGGTTGGCCTCCGGTGGTTGGGAAACAATTTCCGTAGGTATACATTTTGTAATACGATATTTTTATACATGAACAATAACTAAACATATGACAATTTTGGCACATTGGATTAAAATATAGTGGATTGTATACATTGTATAAAAATACGTCTGACTTGATAACTTTATAAATCCTATTAATAATTATGGCCAATGCAAATACTTTTGTTAAATTGGTTATTATTATTATTATTATTATTATTATTATTATTATTATTATTATTATTAGCTACAAATATATAGTGGGAAAAACACAACTTTCGACAGGAAAACTCTCAGAAAGATCCTTTTAAAATTTAATATGTACCCACGTACGTGCGGGTAAGCCACACACACCCACACTCAAAAACCACCAGCGATAAAACGCCTTTGAAATATAAACATTATAAAATACATGTTCAGGGGAACAAACACCCACTCTCGTGAACAAATCCCAGCGAAATGTCCCGAGAGATGCTCCCAAACTCTCAACCCATTGGCTCTGGAAACTTTATTTTATGCCCTGTGACCAATCAGGACACAGCTAGGATCGTATCATCAAAATATGGCCATACAGAAGATTATTGGTTACACATAAAAATGTAAGTTTTAAGAATTTTGTTTTTTTATGTCTGAGAGTAAGGAAAGAATGTCCTTAATTCGGAAATGTGAGGCCACACAATAGCCCCAGGCTGGCTATTTTTAGTTTATTGCGACCACTGGCATTCCTTTTATACTTACAGCTTTTTTCTTGCAACAAGATAGTTTTAAATCGTAGCTCATATTATATGTATATTAATATTGAACGACAGGCAACGCGCAACTCTAGCAGTAGACTAGATTTCCGATGACGCGAAGATTGAGGTTCAAATCTCATTCGGGTGTACTGAGGGTAGTTTTTCTAAAATTGTTTTCTACTCTCTCTCTCTCTCGCCCCACGTAAATGTGGGTACACTTCATATACATATAACCTTTCTCATCCCTAAAACCATTAGCGTAACTAGTACATTAGCGTATAACCAGAACAGGTAGTAAGACACGGTACTAAAAAAAATTGCATGTTCAAATTTTAAGAAATTTCATCTTGGCTGTGTACAGAATATTTTTTTAGGTTTTTACATATTTTCTAATACGTACATGTATTTAATTAATTTAAACTTAAATTAATTGAAATGTGGTCCCCTCCATACAAACAGTGCCATAGTTACAATGATTTGCAAACTCTGTTGATTCATTGAAGTACGTACATTTATGTTTATTGATTGATGTTTGTTTATTTGAACATATAATATTATTTCTGTGTCCAGCAGCTCATCTCAGCTGTTAGCATGTTTATCTACTAAGATAAGGGTCTCTGGCTTGATTCCTGACATGAAAGAATTTATCATTGTTAAAATGTGGGTTTCCCCTTTGACAGTGATAAACAAACGCCCGGGGGATGGATTTTTTTTTTTGTCTTTTCTAAATGTATATTAGTTTATAAAGCCGTGTGCTGATGTAATCAATTGGTTCGAAAAGTGCACGTTAAATATCTCAAATAAATTAAAATAAATATTAATTTCTTTTTACCATTTGTATGTTCTTATGTCTATATTTGAAACTCTTAGTTATTTAAGGTTAGCATATTGTTTGTTTATAAACGTACAGTACGTTGTTTAATCTTTTCTCTCCACTTAATAAACTATGCTCAACAAGAATTGTTTGCGTAAAAATTAAGGACTATTTTATCATTTATAAATGTTTTACTATGCGTCATTTACTATATAAAAATAATTTTAAATACATGTTAAAAGGGAATTAGTTTTTCCTCAATATTAACCCCCTACTCCTCAATCCCATCTTTTCATGATCATCCCTAAATCCGCTAGTCCCGTTTTTAATATGCTATATCAAAATGGTAATTATTTTATATTTTATGGTTATTAATTTACGTTCTTGTGTATTTAATATTTCTAACTTGTTTTGGTCTTGCATTTAAATAAAAGTGAATGAAAACTTAAAGAGTTTGCTCATATATTTTTTATTCATTCATTTAATGCTTGCACACACTATTCGTGTTCTACTGCCTTAGTTCAACACTCTACGCATTATATAAACCTACTAATATTCACTTGGCATGTTACCAGTAGTTCCTACATCATTAATCCTATACTACTACTCACTTTTCTTTAGGCTTTAACTTCATGATCTTAAAAACAGTGGGTATAGTAATTCCCTTCTTACAAAAACTATTAATCATTGAACCATTTGACTGAATTCATACAAAAAGGGAATTTTATTACTAACAAAGCTGTTAAAATAGTTTCAGCTAAATGTGAATTCAATACAGTAGATTTTGGTTGTTAGCACCGCGTCTTACAACCGTTTCAGGCTATACGCATAATATGTACTAACTACTCTAGTGAGTTAGGGATTTATGAAGGTTGAATTTGGAGGAAGTGAACCAGCATTTTCGTGGAGGGAGAGTTGAAAACCATTTTTAAAAACCACCCTCAGTACACCCAACGGGGATTCTAACCCCGATCTCCCTGTGATCGGCATTCTAGTCTGCTGCGAGAGTAACGCTTTAGACCATGTGGCCACCGTAGCAAGTTTAGAGTTGATTTTGATAAATCGGTTTATTTTATAAATAATTGTACTATAATTTCATAGAATTTAGTTTTACTTCTTGAAAATGTGCCCACATTGTAGTTTATTTTAGGTAATAAATATATTGTCCTATTATCTATGAAGTAACTTCATAAAGGTTGTACGTACAGTTTTGTTTATTTATTTTTTGCTGAGATTCTACACAGATTGATTTTTTTAAATCCATTTTTAAAATATGTATAATAAAACGTGGTAGATACTTATTAACACTATACATATAAAAACTAATAAATAATATGTTGTTTTGGTTTACTTCCCTTCCCTGTGTATATTTATGTCCGTATATTCCATTGTTAAAATGTTTATACAATACACCCTTCGTAAGTCCTTAATGCTTACAATCTATGTGTTGTAGAGTAATACATATTGATTAAAATACTAAATAAATCTTTAAAAAATATAATTTCGGAAGAAAAAAAAGTACTCCAAGTTTACTAGGTGTGTACTTTGTATTTGGAATTGTTAAGAGTTGTATATTCTTAAAACTGAATTTTTATTCGAATTTACATCTTCATTACACAACCTTATCAGTGGGCATGTATACTAAATGTAAGACTCATCTTATTTGGCTTCCCGGAGAGGTAGGGGCTAGAATCTTGCCCAGGTGTAGCTAGTGTGGTTCTCCCTAAATGTTTTGCCATTACCCCTCCATGCAAATACAGGTACATTTACTCTATATTCTACTTTATACGTATCTACACCATTGGCATAGTTGAAGTGCATGTGGATAATACATTTAATGAGACAATTTGATTTTTAAAAAATCTATTTTATGTAACTATTAGAATGATATGGTGTAAAATATTAGTCTTTTTGAAAAGTATTTGTTTTACAGAAAGTGATTTTAATATTTAACGCCTACAGCCTTAAATTTATCATAAAATAAATTTATATTTCGCAGAATTTTACTTTAAGTACATATGTATCTAATTTCTATTGATATTTATAGAATTAAAGTGTGTATGACAACTATAAATGGTACTTACGATCGTAATATTGAGTAATTCAGTGAATATATTAATAGATTTTATACGAAGCGCTCATTTGTTCAATTATGTATCCAATCCCCAAAGAACAATGAGATCGCCCAACTCATTTCAAATGGAGAAACGTTAGTTAAGCGAGGGTAATCTTCCTCAGAAACCAAAGGTAGATTTTTTCACTGTTCGCTAAGTCCAGGCCTCAATGGCATCTTCTGTAAGTAGATTGCACGAGCTTTTCATTAAAATCAATCCTCGTCCCGGCTTCTGGCTGAGCCTGTTACTGATTGAAGATCCCATACTTTCCTGGGCGAGGGTAATGTGATAAACTAACATGACCTTTTTTTCCCCTCTTGTGTCCTGCTTGCAGACCTATCAAAGGATCAAAGCCAACAGACAAAGCCGATTACGGATCAAAAATCGCAAGCGAAAAGTGGACGAAGCCACATGTCCGGTGTGCAATGAGCGTGTGCAGGGTAGCGTAGAAGACCTCAACTGCCATGTGGAGATGTGTCTCAGAAAGGTGAGTTGAGCTCTCATTACACTACTGCGCCGTATAGTGGTATCGCATCAGCCTTGTGTATAGTAGTTTAATTAAACACTTCTATTCCCATGAGGAGATGTGTCTCAGAAATGTGAATGAGCCACATATTGCTCCTCTTTGCTATGAAGTTTTACCACCAGGGCAGCGTCGATGTTCTCAACTGTAAGAAAGGTTGATAATTTTGGACCAGTACCAACATGTTTGACACTAGAATCGGAAGGTTGGGGTTTAATTCCTAGTCGGGCGAGTTTATCTACTCCCAATGTTCCTCATATTTTATTTAGGCTTTTGTACTGCATTGCTTTAAATTAACACTCTTAATCCTGTTTCCTTATATTATTAAGTATAGGTTGGTTATCAGACGCGTAGCACTAAAATAATTGCATCAGTTAATACAAATAATTTATTGCCAGTCTTTTTATCTCTAGAAGGAAAAATCCTTATACATTCTTCCATTCTGAATGCCCATATCACTGTGTGTATGTGTAACTTATACATTCTAAACGAATTAAAATGGAATGGAAGGGGATGCGAAAAGAGGCCATTGTTTTTGCAGTTTTTATGGTAAAACATTGTTTTGACTAAAATAAATAAAATATTTTTCCAGTACAAACATAGAGTTTAATTTTCTTCACATGTTGACATCAACAGTTCCATCATGAGCTTAGTGGCATTGGATGACAAACTTTTTAAATGAAAGGAAAAAGTTGTAATTGAATGCCAGAGAACCCTTGAGTCAAGAAATTTTGGGGTCATCATGTGAAGATAATTAAATTCTATGTTTGTACTGGAGCAATATTTTATTTATTTTGGCCACAAATATGTGTTGCCATAAAAACTGTAAAAACACAGGATTTTTCTCACATCCCCTTCCATCCCACCTTAATGGATTTCGATCAAACTTTTTAAACAGTGCCTCACATAAACATACCATCAATATAATTGTATTTGTATGACTATTACTGGTAGTGAAATTTATCCAAAAATAAATCTTTATGTTTGTATCAGAGTTCCAGAGTATGTGTTGCATGGGAAAGCCTGCTTTATTATGAATAATGATGGTTAACAAGTGATTCCTCACCTCCCTAAATCACTAGAGATGCTCACGGTCAGAAAATAATTATTTCCTCCTTCTTAAAACTATTATATGCACTTGAATGGGTAGTATTACAACTTTGGTCCTTCACATATTTCCCACAGAAAACTAACATGAGACATTTATTTTCCCGCATTAACCAAACTGTAAAATACTATTGGTCAAACAAGCCTCCTTTCAACTTGTGGGGAGGGGCAAAGTAAGCTCCACCTACACTAGATATTTTTAATGTCATTCATAAGGAGTTTCAAAGCTGGCGATACCAAAGTAGTTGCTCATTTTTAACGAACAAGGGCCTTGTTTAAAAGAAACGTAAGCCTGGGGCACAGACCCACAGACCCACAGACCCAGACCCACAGACTACAGGTTAAAATGGCAGCGCTCATTGGGAAAGCTTGAGTTCTTCAAAACGAAGATCGCTGAGTGCAGTCCCACGTGACAACATCGCTAAGAGTGTTTTACTAGATAACATACAAAAACTGCCTTCTAGTGTCAATAAACCAGCTTTCATAAAAATATGTTCAGGTACGGGTCTCACCCCCTTACCATAATAAACCTATCCCCCAATTGAGCCTACTCAGTTTGCAAGTTACTAATAAAACATAGAATATAATGGTCCTTATTTTGTTCGAGCGAATGTCTGAAAATTATCTAGTTGTAAAGTATCTTCAACTATTCAACTACCGTTGACTAGTTACTTGTCTGAAAAGGTTTGTTCATTAAAAGAGGGTAGGGTCGTAATCTGGAGCTGGGAGGGGGAGGGGGGATTTCTGTTACCTGAATTATTGTGCTTGGACCACCACCCCTTTACAGCGAACAATTTGAAAGTGAGTTGTTTCACCTGGAAGTGGTGTCCTATAACTGAGAACTGCACCTAGCGACCCCAATTCCCAAAGACTCAACCTGGTCCAAGGTGCACAGAAAAACTACCGTAAGACTAAGTTTCTTTTATATGCCTTGTATGTGGCCTGGGGCTACGTTACAAATGCATGTATCTAATAACCAGATCATATCGAGTCTGTTATATACTAGCTGCTAAAAGGTCACTGGTTTATAACATGGTAATTTTGGTACTTTCTTGGGACCATAATGATACACCCAACTATGTCTTAGCCTGGTCAGGATTTACAGGCTCTTTGCTTGGCCTTACCCAGTTTTCTCGTCACTACGCTAATAATGTATCACAAGTTTCCAGCAGGCAATTGCTTGCTTGCAAACCACGGCCAGGAAAAAAGACAAGGTGTAAACTTGAGAAA
Source organism: Timema californicum (assembly GCA_902141385.1). Taxonomy (NCBI): domain Eukaryota; kingdom Metazoa; phylum Arthropoda; class Insecta; order Phasmatodea; family Timematidae; genus Timema; species Timema californicum. Next base: position 35,087 of record CABFOW010004486.1, read on the forward strand.
AGTTGCAACACTGTACAAACTAAGCGCAAGTAGCGGTGATTTTGCAGATAGAATAGATAGGAGTGAATACACACACAAAATGAAGAAGAAGAAGAAGAAGAAAAAACAGACAGGAATGAATGCATCAAACTAATGAATGAAATATATGGAGGTTGTTAATAAAGTGCCTGTGTTCAGTTCACATGAATGGAATGTTTTAACTTTATTTTATGTATCCAACTGATACTTGTCTACTGGTAATGCAGTATGCTACAATATCCATAATGTGACAAATTAATTTTGCTAAAACATTACAATAACCTATTCAAATTCAGCACTGATCGTGTGCTCAAAGGCCTTAGTCCTCAAATCTTCCCACTCCATTACTTGATGGCTTAAAATCATGTATGCATTCCCTTTGGTTACTTGTATTTAACAAATAAAGAAGGCGACTAGCTAAGCAAGTCATGAATCGCGAGTAAAGTATTGCCAGCAGATGTGGGGTTGACCAATTTGGTCGATAGACGGATTACCACATTTTGTACCCGCTAGGATACGCGCAAGGTATGGTATATCATTATGGCTCGAAGTGACTCCGGTGGCTTAACTATTCCAATGCGAAGTTGTATAATATGTTTCATTTATGCAATATAGTATAGTACGATTATGGTAGGAAGAAACTTTTAGAAAACACTAACTTATCTCCTTTTTTTCAACATTGATCTTTTTTTTACTATATTATTAGTATTAGTTATAGATATTGATATTATAAATTACATGTGACAGCTGTTTATCATAATATCTTACGTTATAGCTTACGATAATAGCTTTGGTACATTTTTAAACTTTAAAATATATTTCATTTCTATCTACACAAGACTGTAGCTATGGCCGACCATGTTAGCAGAAAAATCCATTTTTATGTAGAGTAAATATATTGGGGGCGCAAGAAAGTTGAAAACTCTATATAAGCATTGTTTACATCACTTTGTGCCTGAAATACGCCCCAATAATAAGTAGTCCACACTAATTGAGATCCGTATTATATATTGGTATGTTGTTACCTTTTACAGCAGTGTTCATCAACATTTTTTGATCGAGGGCCTATATCAATAATGGAGGGTGACACATGTATTGTGTATATTTTTACCGACCAAGTTACTTTTAACTCTATGTACTTATAGTAAAGTGCAATCGTATGACTGCAAAAACAATATGTAATGTAACACATGCACGTAGGTTAGGTATATTATAGTAATGTATTTTAATGATAGGAAAAGTCGAATATGTTATGTTATGACAATTTTTACTTAGCAAAAATACTTCACAGGTCTATCTGTATTGTCATGCAAAATACAATATTAGATATTATAATAATCAACAAGCAACAGACGAAAACGAAAAAAGTTTTATTCATGGGGTTAATTTGTTTTAAATTAAGCTTATTTGCTTCCTTTGGACCGAAATCAATCCTCATGACGTTTTCTAAGTGTTGTAAAAGACGATTTATCTCTATATTTTTAAAAAGGGTTAATTTTATGAAAAGGTGCTTTACACAAATAATTCCAATGAAAGAAATAGTACACAATTATGTACGAACATACGCCTTCTCAATATGTTCAAGAAATAGAGCTTTAAGTTGAGTGTCGTTCTATAATTCAATGATATAACTCTTACCAAGTTCGATTTAGAAAGCAAAAACTCAGAAAATTTTCTCAGGTCTTTATTTTCAATTTACCAAGGGTCCTCTAATTGAATAAAGAAGCCTCGGATATTATATATTCCGTTTTATATTTTTTAAATTTCTTCTAAATATTTATTTACGTAGGTCACCATATATTGATAAATACTTTTCTTAACATTCATGTCTAATTGATGAGTGTCGACTCCCAAGTCTCCTTTTTTTAATTCATTAAAATACAAATTAAATTAATCTTCAAATTTGAAAATCTCATTATTTATTTGACCAATAAGTATATTCGGCCCTTTACTAAACGTATGCGTTATAACAGACAAAAAGGCTATATGGCCCCACCATTCATCACCTTGGAGTTTTGATTGCCTTTCAAAAAACCCTTAAATACGGTCAAATAATCAGAACCTCTTATATAACCTTTCATAGTCATGATTGTTGGATAGTATTATTCATTATTCCTTCATTTGAACAATAACAAAAGAATTTAGAACACTGATACCTTGAGGTTATATCTGTACTTAAGTCACACACAATACTAAAATAGTTGCGTGCAATTTTTTTTTTTCGTTAATATTTCCCTCAAACATGTGTTTTGAAATAAATTCTATGCAGTGGTGATCAGTTCATTCATAAAGTGTTAGTTTACTTATCTCAGCCATAATTTGTGTATTGTTTGAAAAATTCTGAAACAGAGTTAGAGAAGCTGTTATCAAGCACCGATTTATTAATTCAGCATCTGTAAAAAAGTTTAATTCATTTTGCAAGTATATTACAGACTTCGTAGGAAGCTTTAGTAACAGCTTCATTTTGTGCGATTACAATTGACATAACATTTTGTTTGCGATGGGGGTGTGCTTTAAAATTAGGTGTATTTTCTAGCCTTTCATGAGATCTCAAAGGAAATGCTTCATTAAATGAATTGTGTTTAGTGGTGTAATGGTGGCATAATGTGTATCACTTCATTCTGACAACAGTATCTCGGCATATTATACAAAAGCAGTACCTTCTTTATTTCCGTTTGTAAAGTAAATGTCTTCCTCACAGATTTCTTGAAAAAATCTGTTATTTTCAATTCTTAGTAGTCATTTTAGATGAGACCCCTGGCATTGTTTCTATGCGGAGCAATCTTGCATGGGTTAGCGATCGTACATAGACGTGTTGCGATGGTGGTGACATGACGGACGAGATGATTCCTCGGTGCACATTCGACGAAGTGGGCCGTGTAACTGGCTGACTAGCGTGTTAATTGGGGTGGTTTGGACAGGTGCGTGGGAAGCTAAGCCGCCCGATTCCCGTGCATCAAGCTCGCGTTTCCAACCACAGTGGTGCAGTGGGTTACTGCTCGCCATCACATAACTAGGCGCCCGATGCAAACGCAACGGCTACAAACATGAGTCACATTATAATTATGTTTAGCTAGGTAGGTACTTACGTGTATTTGTACTGTCTCTATTTTAAGGTTTGTTTATTTATCACATGATTTATATATATTAATACAAGCAAGGGCCAAACAAAATCCCTCATGTGGTCCATGGGCTACGGATTGATGACCACTGATTAAGAGATTAACAAATGCATTTCCATGTTTTTTTTCCGTTGATTTATTTTTATCTCCCAATGTTATCTAAAATGAATATTATTAAGATCAGCTTAGACAATTTTTCGGTCTGTGTGTTTCTGCAGGTAGTTAACACACATACATTATTTATTCACATCTGAGTTATCCTGGCTATGGCACACTCTTAAGACACCGTGAATCTTTTATTCTACCGTTTATATTGAAGGGTAAGGTAGATATAGCAATCCTTTAGAGCTTTCACTTTTTATGATTCGAGATTTTGATAAAAACTTTTCTCGGGGAGTTATTATATGTTTAGCTAATGTTCGCACTAGTTATATTTAATGTAAATAACCTGAGCAAAAGAAAATTATGAATGATTGTTTGAATATTTATATTATTGATCTGGTTCCCGAATTATATCACCTGGAAAATCATACGATGTCACCTCGAACACTTTGTAATGTTACTTATGTTAGTTGAGATTTGTTTATAGAACATGTACCCTACCTGTTCAAATTTCTGATATAAATCTATTAGTTTTAATTTAGTATATAGTAGGCAGCTACTATTGAGAATAGTGGATGTGGTTGTGCCATCAGCACGGCGGGGCACCTGAAGAAGACGAGAACGTAGACGTGGAGGGGGACGTGGAGATGTATGAAGACTTCGAGTGGGCTGGTCAAAGGCGAATACGAGCTACCTCGCTTCTGATGGGTGGTTTCATGGGTGAGTACTTCACTTTGCTATCACTTGGGGCGCTGCTCTATAAATGTGCACTGCCCAAGCTTGTTGTACAGGGTGTATTGATTGAAGATATATTTTGTTCTATATGAACTAGTTTTTAAAATTCTGCAATATTTATGAATTTGGAAATTTTCTTACTATCCTGCTCGCATGGTCCTTGGCTTAAGGTTTGAATTATAAGTCTTAGGCTTGTTCTTAGTTTTATTTCAAAGTGATGTGTAGCTTAAGAATGTAACTTGTGTGTAATAGTTGTCTACTTAAACTTCCCAAATTAAGTGAAATATATTAAAAGACATTGAAGTATTTTAATGACATCATTAGTGTGTCACTGCCCAGGTGGGGTTTCCCAAATTATTACTTACAAAACCAGGTCATTGAACCTGGATGTGAAAGTTGGTAAATTTAAACATAGATGCCAAAAGTATTTACCAATTTACAGGTAACTGGACCTCACTCTAAAAAAAAATTGTGTGATCAGATACTTTCAGGCCACTGAAACCAGATTATAAAGTATGTCTCTAAAATTATAAACTGTAAGCCATTACCTAATACCAGATAATTTAACCCGAATGTGAAAGTAGGTAATAATTTTTTAACTGGATTGATGACGTTTTCAACTATTTTGGAGACAAATTTTTGTGGTAGATTTGTCTGAGTTGTCATTCTTGAATAAGACTGGACTTCCAACACTTGGAAATTCAGCATTAGAATCCTTGTCACCAATTATCTCCGTAAGAGAGCAAGTTATAACCACATTAAGCGCACGTATTCCGATGGTTCTCACACTGTAAAAGGTATGATGCGTTTGAAAAAACTGCTTTAAAAACATCCTATCCCATGTCTTCGGTGGAAGGTTACACCACAGTATTTAGAATATATCACGGCTGACGTAATATTTAAAAAAAAACATTTCATGTCGAGCAACGTAGAAAATAAAATGTCATGCACACTTTTACCCATTTGAATGGCAAAGGCTCGGTCGTTTTTTCTTGTACGGATTCCCAAACTTTCAATGTTGCGTTTGAGTTTGGGAACGTAGTGCTAAGAGGCATATGTGATACTCTTGTGTGAACCACACATAAATATTCCATAATACGTATAAATGGTGCCACAACTTCACCCACAGGTCCCAGTCCGGTCAACTGAAGGTAGTTTCTTGCTGACACTGTACAAGCAGTGGCTCAGGCCAATCCTCGATTATGCGTGTACTACATGGATCCACCTGGCGGACACGTGTTTAAGGAGAACACAGACATTCTAGAACCGGTGTCTTGAGTCTCATTGTGGATGCACCCTATTACGTTCGCAATGTGACTCTGCATCGAAATCAAGGACCACTTTTTAAAACTACGCAGTCCTTCTACAACAGGTTTCCTGGTCCCACCATTCATCATGCCCAGGGGCTTGTGAAATACACCATTGACCCTGGAGGGTGCCACTGACGTCACAAAACCCTAATCGGATAAGCGAGATTTGTAAACCAGTGATTAGAGCGAGGCTCTCGGCAAGCCCCCCATAGAGTAGTGTCCCCGCACGTAACTCTAAAAACCCTTATTCGGTTCACCACTCTACTTTTTTCTACCACTATCAATAATCTGTCTTTTTTCTTGTTACAGAACCTTCGGGAAATGTGACATCCCGTTAAATAGTTCTGTAAATAACATGGTGTGACCAATTGGTCGGTACATGTTATAATATTCCCTCGTGCTTCCCTTCAAGGAGCATGTCAATATGCGACTGCCCTCAGGTTGTCAATGGACGATGAATATGCAATATTACTAACCAAGTAGAAAATTCCATTAATAATAATAAAATACCGAAGATACACGTTTATTGGTTCAAATAGAGAATGAGTTTGAAATATATGTTATATGTTATAAGATCTATAAGGTTATGAGGTACCGTTTAAAATAATACTTTTCTAGTTTGTCTAGCGATAAAGATGAAAATCTTGTAGATATAGTCTTGGGATGCATGCATGCGTGCCTTTAACACTTACGATTGATTCAATAAACATTGTCATGAATACATAATACTTAAATTAATTCACCTTAAACATTAAATATACATATATCACAGCACAATACCTCCTGTAAACATATCTGATAACTGACTTAAGAGATTTAAAACTACTGTATTGAACAAGGGAGAATAGGTAACAGATTTTTGACTTATCATGAAAGACACATTCAAATAATAACAAAAGTAGCTTTTTTGGGTGTCTAGTAGAGGTTTTCAAATGCTCAGAAATCTGCAGTTATACTGGAGAAGAATGGGTGAATTGAGGCATATAAACATATATTCCAATATCACAACCATAAAATATTATTTATATCCAAGTAAGTAGTTCAGCTTTTAAAAATAAAATATTACACCTAATAGTGTAAATTATGGTGACTCGTTTGAACACTAAACATGTGTTCTACAATATACGTAGGAGGATATCATTGTGAAATGTTGGAGGCGTATTGAGGGATTTGGATTTAGATCAAGTTAGTTGCTTGTAGGTTACATCTGAAATACGTAATTGTCTTGAAGCAGAAGATACCTAATCCACTCTATTATTTAATTTTACACTTGCGTATGCATTTGAAAGAGAACACTAAGGGTCTTACCCTTAATGGCGTGAATCAATGTGTGACTTAAGAAGATTATGTAGGTTTGCTTTGTGAAAATGAGGTTATGGTTAAAAGGAATGAATAACGTTTGTTTTAAAACAGCCAATAAATAAGTTTAGGAGTAAAAATGGATAAAACCAAGTCCTTGACGGGATGTAAAATCCTTGGATTACAAATGAATGAATTCATAGAGATCAACAAAATGCAACACATTTCGGTCGCTACATAGTCTAACTAAATAAAGCATCACTCTCCCAATGAACTAAAATGCCAGTGACTGGTAGATCAGGATACGAATCCAATTTGGGTGTAGTAAGGGTGTTTTTTACTGAATGAATTTCCTTTCTACCCGCTTCAGTGGCCACGTAGTCTAACGCGCTGATCTCATGTTGGACTAGACTACCGAAGACGGGGAGATCGGGGTTTAATGCCAATCGGGTGCACTGAGGGCGGTTTATCTTAAAATTAAATTAAGCCTTCTTAATCCCTAACCTATTTGTGTAATTAGTACATAGGCATATAAACAGAACAGGTAGTAAAGCGTGATGTTAATAAAAATACTTTCTCCCACCAAACACTTTCACTAAATTTATCTTTCCTCATCTAAAACACACTAGCGTAATTAGTACACTTACGTATAACTCAAGCGAGTATGAAGACAAGTTGCTAAAAAAAAGATGAGTTTGGAAAAAATTGGAAACTCATTCACTTGGGAAATGTGTTGAGAGATAGGAATGAAACTCACTAAGAGGTCCATAACCAAGTTAATGCATATTTTTTAATTATTGAAAAATAACACTTGTACATGGAAATCGAACCTGAGACCTTTGACTTAGTACGCCACAGTTCTCACCACTGAGTAGTCCCGTGCTCAGGGATATTATTCACACATATTTTAAGGCAGGGTCTATGATAGACTTGTGGAAACTGTTAGATTCATATGAGTGATCAATTAAAACCAAGAGCTATCAGATAACGCAGCAACCTTTGACTCGGGAGGGCCTATTGCTGCCAATCGTACAATTATTGCAATTGCATGAATGCGCATATAATTATGGATTATATAGCCTAATTGGTAATTACGGATATAGCCGCATCTAAATATCATAATCTTTAAATGAAAAATGACACCTGGACACGGGAATCGAACCGTATTGACATTTTTACGCATCAGGCTTTTTATTTATGGCTTCATTCACTAGTCACCAAACGACAGACGTCTACGGAGAAAGTATAAACTACACTAAACCTAATTTCATGATCACATGCCTGCTTCGGTGGCCGCGGGGGTTAACGCGTCACTCTCGCAATACACTAGACTTTCAGATGCTAGGGAGATCGGTGTTTAATACCTGGTTGTGTGTACTAGGGGTGATTTTCCACGTAATTGCTGTACACTTCCTCTAATTTTGACATTTCATACCCCTAGAACACTAGCGTAATTAGTATCAACCATGTTTTTTTAGTTAATACTCCAGAAAAAAACGTTTCCTTTTTACTAAATTATTTTGTTTAGTTTGAGATTAATTGCTTTGAATTTTCTAATTGAATCTAATTCATGTTTTATACAATTGATATACATTACAGTATAGTACAGCGAATAAAACAGATAATAAATCTTACACTATTCGAGTTTGATCATGTTTAAGGAGCTCCTAGATGACGTTACTTATCTTTTTAACGTTTCTAATGCGTCACGGGTCGCAACATATGGCGCCAAGTGCCACATGCAAATTTGAATTTTCTAAAATGCATTTGAACAATTTGTTTTAATACTTTTTTATCATATATAATGTTAATAATGATTAACAAGATTATGTGTTTGTTTTTATGAGAAAAACTTACTTAAGGGCAGTTTACTCAAAGCCTATTTTAGAAAAATGATCTTTGAAACTATAATACTAAGTATAAGAAAGTTTGTGCTATTGTGACGTGCCATTTATTTTAACAAGGTCACAGCATATTCTTTTAATGTAAATGTGGATTACCTTAGAGCTTTTGAAAATCTCGAACTGTGAGTTCCATAAGAAACAGAATTATCCTTTCTACTAGTTTTTCTCTCCCTTAATGTGTTATCTTATTTTAAAAAAATTAAATGATGACCTTCGAAAATGGATATTTAAACATAACCACGATGCTTGTGACTTTATGACTGAACCTAAGCACATGGCGACCAAAAAAATATATATAATTTAGCGATATTAATCTATATATCAATTTCCATGGATTTACAATTACTTTAACCTTCCCTCTTGATTTTATTAAGGTCAAAGAGGGAAATTTCTCTAGTGGCCTCGTTACTGCATTAAAATATTTCCAAATGTTCAATATCCTTAAAATAGAAAATAAAATATCCCAGTTAAATATATGCTTGGTTAGAATACAAGGTTTTTCACTGGTAATAGTCATGTGCATAATTAATCAAATAGTTGAAAGTTTTCGCTAACAAATAAAAGTATATAAAAAAACTATCCTGAGTGGAAACCCGTCATAAGGGGTGTGAGGAGGGGGGCGATTATTTGTACCATGGTACTGGGCCAGGGACTTCCAGGGGCCCAGGCCCAAGATCGGTAGTATCAAGTTGTAGTATATGAAATAAAAATAAAACTTGAATGATAAGCAATAAGACACATCTATACAAAGAAATATTGCATGCCTAGCCCGTCAGCTGGGATTTCCGCTTTTAGAACATAATATCATTTGCCACAATGGTATCGTTGACTCGGTTACAGTCTTGTCATTCGTTTCGAAGTGTTCATAAGATTCATGGATTCTCTTATTTTGCACTTAAAATAAATTTGGCTCTTGAGGGGGTTGGGCAGTTATTCAAGTTCAATTTAAAACTAAGTATGTTATCATAGTCTTAACATTTCAGTGTACAGCTACGGATTAATTTGCGTATTTCGATTTTGCTTTGTAAAAGTGACACTTTTTTTTAACGTACAAATCTAAGTCGATTGTAATATACTGCCCTCTCTCCTGGAATGAATTTGCCTCTCTTTAGATTTATTTCACCTCCTTTTGATACTATCAAATATTAAAATGAAAAATGGTATTGTACCAAATTCCATAAAGCCTATAGAGGCATTCAATTTTCAAAACTTTGACAGGGAAGGATAACCTCAAATATCTATTAGAGGTATTTAATTTAAAAAATACAGACGAAGACTTATGTAAGTAGCTACTAGAGGAATGTAATTTCCTAAAATGGTTGAATGTAGACCATTCTAATTAGCATTTAGAATAACCTAATTTGCTAAATATATCCAGGCGAGAAAAACTTAAAATGGAGTCTAGAGACATCCATTCATTAAAATATCCAGGAAAAGACAATGCCAAATGATATCTGAGAGCATTCAATTCTCTAAAATTTTCTGGAATCTTTCTGGTATATTCTCGATACATCAAATTTAAAAAAATAAAATCAAGGTAAAGAAGACCACTCCAAATAGCTTCTATAATCATCCAATTTTCATAAATTTGTTGGGAGAAGGCCACTTTAAATAACTTATATTACTATATAAGCTATTTGAAGTGTTCTTCTACCAGAATCTAGTTTTACAGAAGTTTCCAGACAAAAACAAATCTAAATGGCTTATAGGGACATTCAAATTTTCAAAAATGTCTGGAGAATTACTGCTCGAAATAGCTTATAGATAAATAAAATTTAAAAAATAATCAGACAAGTCACCCTAAATATCTTCTGGGAGTATCCATTTTTCAAACATTAGCCCAGAGTCCCCTAATCCCTTCAGATCTGAGGTCCACCTGGCGGGCCTTCTCGGAAGCATACAAAAATGCGTGTTTTTATGCTGAGAAATGAGTTTAAAAAAGTATAATCTTTGAAGAGTGATATTTCAGTGGAATTTTTTCCATATGGCAATAGTTCAATTCGTCTGAATTGACAAATTTTCGCCGTGGTCATTGTGATTTCGTGGACTCTGATGCCCAAATCATAATCAATAATACCCCTTTTGGTGTGCACAGGCCAATATAATTATTTCTGTGAAACGGTGTATTCATTAGCTATATATTTTCATACAATTGTATGTATGTCTAATTGGGCTTTTCCGTAGCCTCTTGAGATACCATTGCCTATAAAATCCTGAATTTGAAATAGTTCCGTTTGCTATAGTTTATGGTGATATAATGAACCATACACAAAATTTGTCTTTATTTAAGATCCTCACCATTGCAAACTTAGTACACTTAATGTGGGAGACCATCAGATACAAATCCGTTTATGTAGCTTGCTTGTCCATAATCTTAAACCTCGTCAGTGGGGTCATCCAATAATTATCCATTTGGTGGAATCCAATAACCAGAGAGTTCCATCAATAGAACGCCATCGAGTATCGCAATACAAAGCATGGTACCCCAATTCCTCAAGTATTTAGAATAAGTGAAACCATCTTGTTCATTCGCAAAACTACTAGAATAGGTTAGCCTATAAATGAGGAAGGTATACATAACTAAGTAAAATGTAAATACATTCGCATGGAGGAAGAATAATAAACAATTAAAAGGTAATAAATATCATCACATCCGGCCGAAATTCTCACATTGTTCTCCCTGTCTCTGGCATACTAGTATTCTACGAGAAATACACTCTAAGCCATGTGACCACCTCAATCATATTAATGTTAGTTGAACTACTCACACATACGGGCCAAATGTCATCACTTTGGTAAACCCACCCTGAATATGGTACACTAATAATGCCACCAAATTGTTGTGACATTCTCTTGACGTTCCCCGTTTCATGGTCAAAGTTAAAGTGTGGTAGTAAGTCATCCTATCCAGTCTTGATTTCAGTAGTTTTCTCTATCCTATTTAAATATTCAAAATTATGATATTGTTTAATCAACTATGATAGTCTGGTCATTAAACGAACACATATTGCGTTTGTGTGCAGGTGCAGGGATGGCTGCATGTGGCACCAGCAGCAGCCGTAGACCTAGTCCCGTGGACGAGGACGTTGACCTAGTGGTGGATGGAGATGATTCTGCGACATATGGACCCTCTCAATACTCGGAGCAAGACGTGATCGTAATGTCAGCCGATGGTGGACCACACGAGGATAAGGAACGGGAGGCTCTTCGAGAAGCCGTCATTAGGTAAGCTCTTTTTGGTTTTATCTAATTGTTATTATCTTGCACCTTTCCTTTGAGCTTTCCGCTTTACATACAATATATTTCTTGGGCCTTTTCAAGTCTTGTAGTTTACTTTCTTACTATCCTACTTATTTTTGTCCTCAACTTTTAACTCTTTTTATAAAGTATATTTATTTTCACTCCTTTCTCTTGCATTCTTTCGACTCGTCCAGTTTATTCACATAGCTACAGGGGAAAGGTATAGAGCAAAGAAATTTGAAATAGTTAAGGTGAAATGTACTGTTTCATTTGTCTGCAATATGAGAGAGGGAGAAACAACTAAGAAAATATCACACCAAGAGTGGATTATCACCTTGACCTCTCCATCACTGACAATCCATTATTTTTAAGAATTACTCGCTGTACCATAAGACCAACAATGAGAGTCCTTTTTATAGCACTGTTCCTTTTAAATATCCCTAATTGTACCTCTGCTTAGTTAATTGTTTCCGTCCAACCTCTAGTTTGTACCCACACTTAATCTATTTCTCCAGTCCAACAATTTCTCCTCCATTCCTTTTTTTTGACATTGCCGAAAGTAAAAAGTAGTTGATACCTTTGTATTCGCTGCTTTGAAGTTTGAAAATGTATATTTTCATCATCTTACCATGAGATAATTCATAATAATGGACGTAAACAACTTTTAATATTGAGTTGTACTAAAACATTTTAGAAAGTGCTAGGTCTGTAATTAATTAAATAAAATTAATAATATACAACTACTCTAATCATGTTGCTAAGTGTTATCTACTGGTACAGTACATTTTCCATATGAAAGGAATTATCTGCCACTAGACAATTACTTTAAATGAATTCAAGCATTTATACTGTTTGGGGGGAGGGAGGTTGTTTAAATATATCCATTTAACATATTAAAAATAGGCGTGTATCTGAAAACGATGATCAACGAAGATGTAAGCCTACTTGAGCTCTTAGTTTTGAAATTTGCGAGTAGTTTGTAATCTCACGAGGACCTAGTTTTGAAACGTTGTTGCGTCTGCCTCCTCTCCACCCCGACTGAGTCCCGAGGTACCACCTTCCCCGCCTTATATAGCTTCGCCCGCGGGCGGAATGGCAAGGGAAATGGTCCCCGGGGGACAGCCGAGGGCGGAGCGGAAGGAGATCGCGGCTCGTGCCTTTATTTTTAATAGTAAGTGTACAGTAAATTCATCAGATCAATATTTACACAATCAATGTTAAACACTCTTGCCATTCTTGCTTCTTCCTCTAGTAGTTGCTGAATAATGTCCCGTGATGGGTGGTTTGCCGAGTTTGCGTCTGAACTTATCCAGAACACGTCCCAGTCGACCTCCCGAAGCGCATTGGAGACGTGAAAATGTAAATTACGCGCTGCCGGTGTGTTATAGATTATGCTTTTCCCCGTAACAATGGCGTAAAACGCCGTAGAATTGTCCACTCCTAGCAAAATATGGTTGCTGAATCTTTCAATTCTCTCTCACCTGAGGGCTAACAGCCCCGCCACAACCTCTGCCATGTTGATTTCGGTTGGGTGCTGGAGTCTTTGCGCGAACCCGGTCTTAGATCCCGGTGAATAGGCTGCTACACTCCACGGGGTTGCGTCCGAGAAGATGATGCTCGGTGCCCGCGTAGGTCTTCCCCACCGACTCCGGCACCATCGTGGCAAGGACAGGACCTTCATGGTCATGGTGGGACATCTGCGGTAGCATTGGGCCGTTACGTACCCTGGCCACCACAGATTTTAGCCGATCCACGAAATGTATCCAGCCACGCGAAGAACATCTCTGTCGGCTGCCGTTTTCAGGTGTTTCAGCATCACTAGCGCTTTCCTATGCGCTTCGGGAGTGATCTCCAGCGTTTGCGCGGGCGCATCCAACCGTAGTCCCAGGTATTTCAGTGTGGGGGAAGGTGCTTTCGTGATCTTGTTCCAGTTGATGGTATACCCCAAGGATTCCAGCAAGAGGGGTGCATGCTGGAATGCTTCTGTGTCCTCGCTGAAAAATAAAAGAGCATCCAGGTATATGGTGCAGTTTACATTAGGCAATACTTCTCTAATGGCTTCCGCAGTTTCTTCCATGATAGACTGTAAGATGGAGGGTGTCCCATTAGGAGTCTGGTAATCCGATACTTTCTTCCTATAAAGTATACCCCCAATGTTCTACCCGCTTCTTCTGTAATTGGAATTTGAGAGAATCCTGATCTCAAGTCCAGTTTTAGCAGCTGGCTGGTCGTTGTGATGTTCCGCAATGTCCCTCCTGCCGTTGACAATGAGAAATGTGGTGTATAGTAGTGTTGGGTCCACGGTGAGATATCTTGGAAGATGCGCACTTCTCGGTTAGCTTTAGGTATAGCAAAGAGAGGGACAACATCCCGAAAATCTACATATCTATAATGCAAGTTTTCATCACAACACCAACATATAGGGTGTCATGACTTAATTATGACGCGATATTTTTCTTCTCGCGAGAGAGTTTACAATATTTCATTATGACTGGCTTTTAAGTTTATGTTCATCACCACATGTTGAAGGGCTATTGATAAAATTGTTAAATTCTGCAGCGTGATGTGTATATGTGTTTGCAGTGTTCTGGCTACAGGTTGCTTACTTTTTATGTCGTCATGGTGTCTGAAGGATGTGGGGTGGAGTAGGGTAGTTAATGTCCAAGAAACATTCACCACTATTGCAGGATGATAGTTGCGCTGAAAGGGTTAAGGGTCATGACATGAATAGAGGAGGGGACTAAAGCTGTTCTTTTAGAAGTGAGGTACGAACGCGGCTTCCCCGAAAAGTCCGCAATAATTTATTCAAGGGAGGAAAGAGATTTAGAAATATCTGTGCTTGAGAAGCGACCGGATTGGTATCCAGAAGGGCCCCCATAATTAAATAAAACATTAAAAAAATATATTTCACATCCTTTCATCCAATGAGAGGCCACTTTATCTTAGATACTGATTTCACTTTTGATAGATATATCAGTACCTAAACCCATGAAATAAAATAAATAATATATATAGTAAATTGTTATCAATGTTGATAAAAAAAGAGTTTTATTTTTTTAAGTGTTTTTCTTGTAAACATATGATAGTCTTATCAACATGAACATCCAATATCCCTAAATCGATAACCACATACTTTTTTTATGTTTCTCCTTTCTTTAATTTTCTTTCTTATTTTATGTCGTTCTATTTCAGCTATTTTGGCCACTAATAGTTCTTTCCTATTGATATTTTTTAAAAAAACGTATTTGTAGCCTTGATCCATATCATTTTTGTCCATCCACGAAGAATGTTTTAAGGAAAAAAAAATTTCCATTGGAATTGTCAAATCATTGACCTTAAATTTTAAAATAGTTTAGTTAACTTATTTTATTTCTATCCACCCTTTATCTAAAATTGTATTTTATATTTTTACCAAAATACACAATATTTATTCGCAAGATACGCAATATTTAGATCAAAATATGCAATATTTATATACTAAAGGAAACTTTTTCTTCTCAATTCTATGTGGTATTTTCTACAAATAGTTATTAAACAATAAGTAAAATTTACTATTTAGCTTTTATATTGAATGGCTTTGCTTACAGCCCAGACGGCAGCAAAAGATCCCCAGGCAGTTGCTCCACTCCAACGTCAAGCTGTGGGGTGCGAGGAGGGGGAGGCTCAGGAGATGCAGAAGTGAAGGAGGAGCCATCACCGACAGCGAAATCCGGTGGAGGGTTAGAGGACAATCTACTCACGGCCTTGGAACCTGATACTATAAATACTGTACTAGAGGCACTCAAGACAAGGATCCGCGAATTGGAGGGTGAAACGCGAGTTGCTGGCAACGATAAATTCAAGTGTCTCATCTGCATGGTGAGTAGTACGATATTACGCTAATTTTTAAATAATTTTAATTCATAAAATCTTGTGTAAGGTATATTTATCAGCAACCTTAAGGGACATGAATAAAAAAAGTGAATTTAAATAAAAGCTTCAGAATCCATATAAAATAGCTAGAAAATGTATATTGAAGGAAAGCTTTTACAACCATAGCACTCAAATTTAATCCAGTCAGTTATCAGTCAGGAATATATAACACGCATGATGCATTCCCGTTTTCCCCTGGTAAAGCTTCACCATCCGCATGGAATAAGATAGGTAGTATTACTACAGCCTTCAAGCTTGCTATGTTACCCGCATTACAATGGATCGACTTTTGTAGAATGCTCATAGGAAAATACGCATCTAGAGAAAGTGGGAAAGTGTCAGGAATAATATTAGAGATGCAGCAAAATGTAGTGTAGGTCTTTGTAAAAAGATTAGGAAGAAACCATGGTTTGACATCGATTGTTAAAAATTAATAGAGGAAGGAGGGAAGCAAAATTACATTGGTTAACATGTCCTAGTGAATTGAGTTTAAACACATGTATCATTACCAAACATAAGGCCAGTGCCACATTTATAAACAAAAAGAGAGAGTAATTATTAAAGGGTAAAGTTAGCGAAATAGAACAAAATAGCGACCATATGAATATCAGGGAACTTTATTCAGATATTAATGAATATGGGAAAATTTATCAGGCTAGGGCCAAATGAAAAATCTAATCTGATGGCAGATACGTGCGATGTTTTGAATAGATGGAACGACTTCTTCAGTCAAATTTTGAATATTCATGAAGGATCCAATTTAGGTGAGGCTATCGAAATCCATACTACTGAGCCACTAGTCCCAGAGCCAAGTATTATTGAAGTCACAGAAGCTTTTAAGAAGTTAAATAATCATAAAACTCCATGTATAGATTCAATACCATCAGAGTTAATAAAGGAAGGCGGTGAAATTTTAGTAATAGAAATTCAAAAACTTTTATGTCCAATTTGGAAACATGAATCTCGCTCAACATCGTGTTCCACGTGAACGTTAAAAGGAAATCGGGTTGGCCATTGCTTATCACGTATGTGAACGCATTTTGGTTATACTCATGCATGTGTCGCAGGCCACCGATGAATGTGGATGACAGTATCATAATTTTCCCCAGGTTATTATCGTTAATGGTTGGGTCACTGGCAAAATTTCCCCACAAATGTTTATAATTTTCATCGCGAAAACTGGCTTGGTTCAAGCGTATGTAGCGCTATGTTTTGTTATTTACCTTCCTGTATTCGTCTAAGATTAATTGGTGGGACATTTGCTTGTAACATTAAATCTTGTTAGGTTGCCCGGAACGGAACATAATGTGGTACGCGTATACGTCCATTGAAGACCAAGTTCTATTGGCTACATGCACATAACCAGTGGATTTATTTGACTAATGTAGAAAGGGTAACCCCTTTGCCCTTTCCAGAAGACGATGCATAAGAGCGGTGTGTGTCTGCTACCATTCCGACAGAGCTCTCCTGCTTCCAAAGCACAATCTCAAGGCTCTCTAACTTGTTGATGACCATTACTATCGCAACTTCGTTCACCATTGGTGCGTTGTAGCGATGCTCGTGTTTTATAGGAGGTCTGCCTCTGGCATTAATTACTACCCTGTAATTAACGCTAGGCATATCCTCGAGTGTTGTTTTAAACTCTTTCATAAGGATATCGAGATCTTACAGCATTTCTTCTATGAAGGTCATGATATCCCCATTAATAATTTAAAATAATTGGCTTCGTTGATCTACTGGTTCATCACCATCGCCCATAAAATTAATTTGCAGAAATTTAAGCTATTGATTTGGCTGTGGGAGAAGAGAACTGATGCTGTGGTAGGCTTTCTCTTGCAGGGTGAACGTTGGTAAGAATCCTGATACAATGACTTCGTGGGTTGCTCCAAAAGATACCATCCGGTAACACAAATTGTTAATCCAGATGTCATTGAGGAATTGATGTGAGTCATTCACCTCGTGGGATAAAAACTCTTCAATGACTTTAATGGCTCCTCCAACAGTGGAAATTGGACTTAACCATTGGAGCAGCACATTGCTTGCCGTCTCGTCCTTTATAGAGCTCCACAAAACTGTCACTTATATTTCATCCTATCACTTTCATTTATGGGTTGAGCGCTATATTCTATTAAAGGACCGTTGTCAAATGCGGCCTTTCGCACGGAGGTCCAAACAACTGCAAGAGAAAAGGGGATGTACAATGATAAAACCAACCAAATGGCCAATGGCAAGTGTGTACGGTTCACTGGCTTAGAGTGTACATTACATTTGTAAAACACCAGGAAAAGTTTGTGCAACAACTATTTTCCAAGGACAAACAAGAAATAACACGTGTTCAACTAAGTAATAAATTAAGATTCAAAAGTTAATTCGGGATGCACTTGACAAATGGACCATTTTAAAAGGTTTTGTGTTCCCTAAAGTATTCATAGGTTAAATAATTTTAAAAAAACCTTAATTGATCCTTTCTTACTAAAATAGAGGATAGAAACCGACCTGGTTTACATCGGTCTGAACTAAAATCATGAAAGAATTTAAAGGTTAGACAGACCCAAGTTTTAAGTTTCTACACCTAAACTTTATCATAATCCAACATCGATTTCGCAATCTTTTCTGTCGGTAAGAACTTTCAAAAAATATTACTCCGTTATCCCCAAGGCACACGATGGTATAGTTATGGTACAATTGCCAAGGTTAACTAAATTAATCAACAATTAATTCCATATTGTTCTTTTACAATAACTTATATTTAAAGTCAAAAACCTGCCCATTGTTCCTCCGTGTTTCTGCTAGTTGTTGCTGCTGCAGGTGCTTCTTACAGTTTTGACATAGGTTCAAAATTAATGATTGTGTGTACCTCCGCAGGGGTTTTTCCTTATTTCGTTCACACACTTCTTGGTCCGTTAAAAGTCCAAGCCGGCACGTTACAAACACCCAAAACTCCTAGTCTAAATATGCATTAAGACGTCTGCAATATTTATTTTGAACCACTTTTAAACTATCAACTGTGTACTTTTGCTCAACAATGACATCACTCAGACTTAACGTTGGTACATCGTCAACCATTTTAATCATTTTTTGCCACTTGTTCATTGCTGCTATATTCTGTAAACGCTTTTAGATACGTGACCCCATTATATATACCTCCACCATCGCTGAATGTGCTAATGTCATATCTGGGTTCCCAATCTGGTTTCAAGTTCTGTCATTATTGAACTAATTTCACAACAGGTTTGGGGGTTCCAACGTGTCAAGATAATACCTCCCCACACCCATAACTGAATGTGCTACTTTCATATATGGGTTTCATTCTCTCAACCATAATGTCGTACCTCCAAACCGTCACCAGGTTGGGTCCCACGATGGATTTTGACGTCATCAGGTTTGTGATATCATCCGTGACCTGGATTGGAGGGGAAATTAAAGCGGTAAATCTTTCAACCAGGATATAAAATTCTTGTCTCGACATGCCGTGCTTCCATAACCAAAATGTATAAAGTAGGTTAAACGTTTTGAAAGGGGGAAACTGGATGTAATGGGAAAATTGGTGTTAATGCTCGTCAGAGAAATAGGGGCTCTAATCGGCCATGCTTTACTACTCAAACTATAAGAAGTATCAATGTAAAAAACTACGGAAGAAATTAAATGGTAACTAATCACAAAAATAAAAAATAAATGAAACGGGAAACCGCCAGGCTTTATCGACCATTAAATACAAATGGTGAAAGGAGAAAAAATAAAAGATATGTCTACACATATTACAAAACAACCAACATAAGCTTTAATTTCTATTTAAACTTAAGATTAAAATATTTTCTTTAATCACTCTTTGGATTTGGAGCTGATCTGGTTATAAAGTAAGACAAAAACAAACTACATTAATTAGGAGAATATAACGATTGATCACGTTGTTTAGGAAAGGATATTTGAAAAACCACCAATTTTAATGAATTTTAATCAAAGCTAATTAATAGCCTTTTGCTTAACCAGACACAAGGTTGGTAAAAAGGATGTTACCTGGATCGAACGCGCATCGTTCTATGCACGGAAGAAAGTGACGTAGGTGGTAGCCTTTCTCTCGCAGGCAAGTTATGTCAGCCTTCGAGAATAAACAATTAGGTTTATTAAACCAAACTAGTTTGTAATCATTGATTCTACAGTTAGGCGTTTGAATCACAGAAGGCATTTATCTTCTGTGTTTATTTTAATTTTAGTCATTTCCAGTAGCTATTATAGGCCTACTTTGCATTCTGTTAATAAATGTAAATATTATTACTTATTACATTGTGATGATGTTAGGTTACTTTAATTTTATATTATAATTGATGAATTAACTCTAATTTTTTAGCTTATTGTTTAGGTGGATAGTTGTAAGCCAGTCTATATATTTTTAGGTATTAACTACCTTTCAATTGAATGTGTATAAATGATTGCTTTAATGTTATTATGGCCTGGGATACAAAAGATGAAACAACCATCTCCATGGTTAAGTATTTTTCTTTCTTAGTCTTTAACGATTTGTACTTCATTACTGGCCTACTGTATAGGAAAAATAAATATATCCATACTTTCTCTCAGAGTAATTCTGTACAAGGGTTTCTGAGAGTTAAGGTATTTGGGTTTGTCATCATACGACCTAGTTTCAGAATAATTTCAAATACATAAACTATTTTACAGTAGTGATTATGTTGATTATTTCTTCTAAGAAATATATATCTTCATTGCGAAAAAAGGGACTTTAATGTTTCTATTAAACACTTAGTTTGAAGTTTGGAACGCACTGTTCTTATTTAACAGAACGCACACGGTAAATTTCAACTTGAGTGTTACATGACGCCAACTACACTGGCACAAAGAATGGCTTTAATAAATGTATTCGTGCGCCACACTATTGGGCACTCA
>CABFOW010004487.1:2429-27230 GCA_902141385.1 Timema californicum
ATGAGGAGTTACTGCGGCCGATAGGTAGGTGTTACTACCACCAGAGCTGTACCTTGGACACCATGAGGAGTTACTGCGGCCGATAGGTAGGTGTTACTACCACCAGAGCAGTACATTTTACATCATGAACACCAAGAAACAATATCATGGTTCTGAAAAAAAAATTGTTATTAAAAAATGTAAAAAAAATATATTTAAAATGTTAAAAGTCTTAATTTTTTTTTCTATTCGAGTTCTGAGCAATTGAATTATGTATCCCTGATTTATATACTTTCTGGTGAGCGCTCTTAAAGCATACATATTCCTCGTCTGTCAGGATCTGTCCCAAATTTTTCCCAAAAGATCAATCAGTTTTTATAGCAAAACATTTTTTTTTATAAAAATAAATCAAATATTTCTCAAGTAGAAACTTAGAGTTTAATTTCCTCCACATTGTGATATCAACCGTTATTTAATATCTGCCGAGGGTGTCCTGGAATTTAATGACAACTTTTTATCTTCATTTAAAAAGTTTCTCATCCAATGTCTTTATGCTCATGACAAATATTCAACGACTTTTGATAGCAACGCTTGAAGAAAATTAAACTCTAATGTTTGTACTGAAGCAATTTTCGATTAATTATGGCAAAAAAAAAATGTTTTGTTATAAGAACTACAAATCACTCGCCTATTATTGCGTCCCCTACAAATCCACCTTGAAGCCATCAATCCTCCTTTTCTTAAATACATTTACATAAAAATATAATAATATTTTTTATCACTTGCCAAGCTAAAGATTTCTAACAGAGCTTTGCAAATCTTAAAAGAAATAGCTGGTGAAATAAATAGTATTTTAAATTTGTTTGCAGGTACGCACGCTACTGAATCCTTTGCTCAGACTCAGATTCCTAAGCAGTGAGAAGCAGCGACGAGCCAGTGCTTTCAAGATACCGAAAGTGCTTACATGAAAACCGGCAATGCTTACATGACTACCCAAGAGATTAATTTCTGTGATTTTTCTTTTTGTTATTTAAAGTAAAGCATTCATATTAAATTTATTAATCCTACCTAATAATTGTTATGCATTGATTTATGTATTTATTTATTTTGAATTAAACTTAATACGTCTAACGTTGTATGTACAACAATTTTTCAATAAAATGTTCAGAAACTCGTTGATGCAAAGTTCGTTTGTTTTTTTATTTAATTTGATTTTTAACATCTTTTCCGTGGTTTTATTTCCCTATATCACGTGCTATTTTTTTCTTCACATAGTCTTTGATTTCTGAGCTTTGTGTCTTACTACCCAGTCAGGCTCTATACATGTGCAAAAAAATATTTGCTAGGGATGAGGAAAGTTAAATAAATAGTAAGTGTACCTACCTTTGCGTGGAGGAAGTGTGGAAAGCCATTTTGGAAAAACCACCCTCAATACACCCGACTGGTATTCAAACCCCCGATCTTCCTGTCACCGGCACGAGAGTGACGTATTATACCATGTGACAATCGAAGCAGTTGATCATTTGTTATCAAGTTTGTCTAAAGGGGGCTTAGTCGGTGGGGGTTCAAACCCCCTTTGGAATTTGATGGACTTCCCTGAAATTTAATGGGGAGATATGGTTCCATATATGAAAGTATATATATATGTATACAATTTTATAACTGAGTAGCTTACGGATCTGGTAACGGTTTATTTTATCTTATTCTTGAAATAGACTCAACTACCTATTGTAATTTACTGCTTAACGAAAAGGTGCCATGCAAACTACGAGTATTTCACAGAGCTAAAGTTCTCGATTTTAGCTATGAACCAAACATAGGGCATTTGGTTGTTTGTATTATTTGTACACTTGTTTAAGTTGCCCCGTGCTAAATTACTATGCTCTCCTTATGTTCTTGTTTGTTAGCGAATAGCGAGTGTAGCATTAGCAATGCTAGCTAATTTACAATAATACTACCCACCCCGAATAAGCAATACATATAGACATCCTGCAATATCAAAGATTTACAACACCTTACTATGTCTAAAATATGTGCTTTACTCGCTTATTGTATCTTCTGGCTTAGCATGAGTTTCATGACCGACTAGTTCACACCGAATTCTATGATGAAGTTAAGACTGACAAAGCTATGAAGGGTGCATCAACGAGTCAATTCAATGACGTGATCTAAACCTACGCTGATTGGCTTAGCCGGCCGACAGACGAACCTCACGATCTTAACTGCCAACTCACCAGAGTTCCGGTCTACGTGTCTAGGGGACGTGTCAAGATTTTGAGGGTTGTTAACAAGATAACCATGCTGCTAGCACGTGTTCGCAACGTGGCATTATACTTTTAATATGAAGATTTACCCCCATTCCCCTCTATCCACCAACTAGACCTATATAAAGCTGGTACTCAGCTAACATGGTTGACTATTAATTCCGACACAGCCACGAGAGGTCCTGGTCTGGACTTGGATATAATCACTCCAGCATGTCAAAATATAAACTCCTTATATTTTATTAAATATTTAAATATAATCGACCTATCGTTCTGTTAAGGCCTCAGTAATTTATCACCAGAAGATTTATTTTGTAAAGTAAAATTTTATTATGGACCACTTAATGTTTCCCTTTGTCACTTGGGCGCTAGTTTCTTTGTAATATTTAGACTAATTTGTAGGTAGCCACCTTTTTGATTCTTTTTTCTTGTTTGGAACATTGAGTTTAAATATAAATTTTATCGCACTTGTGGCTACCAATAATAGATTAACTTTAAAATTTGATAATGTTGAAATTATAGATACAATTTTGTAGACGTATCTTGTTTGAAGATATTATAAAAGTAATTTATTTTTATTGGTTTATAAGTTATAACTTTAAGAATTCCGATTCGTTTAGTGAGAAATTACTAGTATTCTAATGTAATATTTCTTTGTTATCTGTTATAATGTTAAATATTAACAAATCGAAATCTTCTCGATCACTTCTTCTAAATTGGTGGAAGTAATAGTCCCACAGAAGTTTGATTAATGTTTGAAAGTCAAACCTTTGTGTAAATTATTTTGATGAAAATTGATATCTGAAATTAAATTTAATCTTAAAATGTATCTATTTAGTCGGAATTCACAAGGGTGATTCAGGCGCTTTGTTAACCATTTAGAGGAGCTCTTTAAGCTCTTTATTGTTATAGTAAGGTTTCAAAGGATTAATGCTTTAACCTATTTGCTTAGTCGGAATTTAAACTCTTTGATATTCCAATAGTGGAAATACCTTATAAATTTACATTTCAAGCTCTTTATGCTATTTATTAATATAATAAGGATTATAAGGTTTAATGATTTAATCTGTTTGTTTAGTCTGAAGTCACATAGATGATTCAGCCTCTTTGTTAACCAAGTAGAGAAGCTCTTTACTATTATATTAACGATTTTTTTTATTATTGGGCCTCTTCCAGACTATTTCATATAAATAATTTATGTTATTACTCATTTGTTTTAATCGTTGTTTTCGTCAAGGACTACTATTACTTTGGGATTGAGAAATATATCCCCAAACATACTGCGCAAGAGCAGTCTCTACCATATTTATATTTTCCAACACACTTCAGTTTGCCTTGTGAGGCCATGTATTATTTATTTACCTCTATTGTTTTACCTTGAATAAATAATTCAATTTTTTTCTTACACTTGCAAATGTTCCTATTTTTGTGACATTAAATTCCTTATAGATTCCACACACCCTCTTCCCGGCTATTGTCGCCTCTAGCGGTTAGAGTTGAAGGTAGGGAACGGTACATGAGAGACATCTATGAGAAGGGTTTGAAAGCTAAAGAGTAGTTTTGGATTGTGTACGCAGTGTTACCTCCTAAAGTGTTATGTTCTCCTAATACAGAAGGGGGCTTGAAGAGACTAGCTGGATCTGCTTTTGTAGGTGATAAAAAAAAAGCTTTCGATAGTGGGTCAGGCAGGTCAATCAATCTTGATATTATTAACGAGACCACGCTCCTCCTTTGATCGATTTGGCTTTCATATTAAATTCAGAATCAACAATCTTGCAATAAATAACACCTAACTAATTAATACACAAAATGTATTTCTTTCAAAAGATTATTTATTATAAAAGTATATGTAGGAATTTAGAATAAGACTTCGGTACTCACATCAGCAGTCGTGGCCGAGTGGTTAAGGCGTCTGACTAGAAATCAGATTCCCTCTGGGAGCGTAGGTTCGAATCCTACCGACTGCGAAGTTATTTTATTATTATTTTACGAAAGAATAAACCCATCTCGTATATAATTATTTTTATAATCTTTTTAAGTGTGTACTTTCCATCAGATTTTTAAAACTTATTTACGAATTTACCAAACTCTTAGATCACATAATGTTTTATTGACAACTTTACAAACCCTTCACCAAATAATAATAATAAACTATATAATGTATGTCCATAGTTTTATATTTAAAAAATATATTGTTTTCTTAGAATCTAATTAATATGAGTACCTAGCTCAACTCCGAAGAGGGAAGGAGTAGTGAGGGAAAATAAAATAATCACCAATAAAATTTATTTATTCCTTGTAGATTTTTTTTTTAAATGTCGTCGTTGCGGTTGCGTTCTGTGAGAAATTTAATTAGTAAACCAGAAAAAAACAGACGTTGGTTAGTTAGACTGCCAATTTTTGTTTTAACTTAAATGTAGAAACAACAGTATGTTATAATTCCTTTGATATTTTGCTCCAACTAATTAATTATGACAATTTCGATTAAAGACAGCATAGCATTAATGAATAAACAAAAACTACTTATTTATTTATTTGTGTACAATTTTTAAAACTTACTACCATTGTAGACCATTAAAGTTTATTATTATTATTATTAGCACCGCGTCTTACTACCCGTTCGGGTTATACGCACTTACGCTAATGTGTAATGGTAGGGTGATTGTGAGATGAAATGAAGGACCTACAGTTTAACGTGGAATCCGAACCACGGTGGAGGCCTGGCATTCCCCACATCCACAAGATGTCTTGTCAGAGGTGAAGGAAGGGTTTGGTAATCAGATAAATCTTTGCCGGGACCCCATTAAAGTTGTTATTAAATTAAATCTTTTTAAATTTTGTAAACCTTAAAATTAATTACCTTGTAACATTTTTACATCAATTTAAATTATAAACAAAATTAATGTTTTTCTCTGTGTGGTAGGTAATAAGTAGGTAGATCAAAAAGGGCTCCTGTTGCTGATAAAATAAATAAACGAACACTGTGCGCGAGTAACGTTCTTGTCTTCTCTGCGGGAAATTCTACTAGGAGAGCAGGAGTGGAAAGAGCTTACACAAACCAAATGGCATCTTGCCTCCTGTTCACCTGATACAAGCGTGGTATTGAAACTGAGACACACGCCACGTATCACAATTGTTTTATTTATTCATTTAATTTTTTATTAGTGGACCACCGGGGAAAGAAGAAATATAGATTTAAAAAATAGTCCTGAGATAAAATGCTTGTACATTAGCAGCGTTGTATTTAAAGAAAAAACTAAGTATTCCATGTATCGACATCTTATTCTTACGTATTTCCAATCGTTCGAAAGTCAATAAATAGATAGATAGATAGATAGATAGATAGATAGATATCGATCTTAGAGGTCGAAGCTGGAGAACAGATCGGCTACCTACCCTCAGGGTGGGTTCATCCACCAATGGTTTTCATTCTATTCTAAAGGCCGATCAATACCAACGAATATAAATAACTATCACAACTCCATACATCCAAGAAATAGCGACTATTGCGTACAGTTGTTTATTTTTCTGCCTGAGTTGGCCTTAAATGAAATTACATTATCTAAGCTCGCACAACTACCTATTCCAACCAAGCCAATTCTAACTGCTTGTTTACCACATACAAGTGTAAAAGTTATATGACGTCACAAATAGGGCCTAGAAAAAGGCTCAACTTATTGTTTAAAATAATAAAACAATTATTATTACACAAACCTAACAATCAAACCTTCCATAATGTATACATATAGGCCCTATATAGTTATGAATCTTACCCAACCTAACTTAACCTAACCTTTCATGTGTTAATAAATAAATAATTCAAATAGCTCGACCCTTTGGACGCAATTGTCACGGTAAGGAATGGTCAGGACACCATACTGACAGGCTAGACAAGTACGGGGAAAATATAGATTACAAGCCTTGCAAACAAAATTACAGCTTTATGTACAATCAATTACAACAATATTGATTTAGTAGTAACTTAATAATAATAATTATATATATATATAGCGAAAATTCAAGAAACAAAAAATAAAGAGCGAATCCAATAATAATAAGTTATTAATATTACATAAAAAGTGATATTTAAATAATTGATTTAACATTCAAACATTCTGTTGAAAATTTAATATACCCCTTGAAAAATTATTAGGTTTGTACAAAGTAAATAGAAAAAAAAATATTGTGTGCTTCCACTTTTGTTTGAAAAAAAACAACAACAGGGACGTACAGAGAAAGGGTGTTTTGAGGAATCAAAATCCCCTCCCATAATCCACCTTTTACCCTCCCCGGTTAATATAATATATTGTGTTGAATTACTCATCAACGCCTTAGCCTTTTTTTTTTAGTCTTAAAATTTGTAACATCTACATTTTCTATTATTTTGTTAAAAATAACTTTAAAATGATTAAAGAAAAATTTAAGACTAAACAAAAATTAAAGCCTTGGCATCTGAGGATTTCAAAATTAACCGTCTCAAGAAGAACACTCAACCCCCCCCTAACCCTCTTCCACTCCACCAACACTTTCTCCCCCCCGTTCCTGAAACAAAATTACTGGATATGGCCCTAAAGATAATAACTTCAAGCTTATTAATTTTGTAATTACATAAAAAGGAGTTAATTGATCGTGTGTAATACTCCCCTTTAATATGACCTTGTTCTAGAGTGAGAACTGGTTTGGTGTCGTAGAACAGTTGAGGAAGATCGCTTCCGTTGTCAAAGGGCCATCTGGAAATAATAACAAGATAATAAGGAACAGGAGAGTGATAAGATAGATAGGAAGGAACAGGAGAGTAATAAGATAGATAGGAAGGAACAGGAGAGTAGTAAGATAGATAGGAAGGAACAGGAGAGTAGTAAGATAGATAGGAAGGAACAGGAGAGTAATAAGAGAGATAGGAAGGAACAGGAGAGTAAATAAGAGAGATAGGAAGGAACAGGAGAGTAATAAGAGAGATAGGAACAGGCGAGTAGTAAGAGAGATAGGAAGGAACAGGAGAGTAGTAAGAGAGATATGAAGGAACAGGAGAGTAATAAGAGAGGAAGGGAAGGCAAGCAGAAGTGGGAGAAGTCTGATTTGGAGCAGGGATGTGTCAGACAAGTGCAAGGGAGTTAGTTACCTGCCGCAGAAACGGGGGTAGTAGAGGAACGGGACAAAATGTGACGGGATGATAAATGAGAGAGTAAGAGGAACAGTAAAGGAATAGCCGATCCAGGACAGGAGAGAGAAGGCACGAGTTACGGTGGGATGGCCACGTGAGGAGAATGGAGAGGGGGGGAAAGGATGACCAGGAGGATTTGGAGGTGAGAGTAGGAGGCCGAGAGTAGGACCAAGGAAGTAAGGAGGAGTGTGGAGGAGAGAGGAGAATACTGGGTCAAGGTGGAGGGAGGAAAGGGGTCTTATGTTCCAAACATACCTAGTAAGTGTCATGAAGCTGTTCATGATGATGATGATGATAATTATTGTTTTTATAATTATTGATATCATCTATCAAAAGTTACGGCTGCAAAAACATGATTCGACGTAGTAACACGTGACAGTAGATTTAGTAACTCTTTTTTATGTGTCGTTAAAGGTTCTTCCTTTGAAAATTGGACTGTATAAAAGACGCTATTCGGATAAGAAAGACATTTACAGAGATAGTGACGTTATTAAAACTGACCCAGGTCATACCAGCCACTCGCGACGCCGGCGTCTGTTCTTGCGGAGTTGATGGCGTTGCGTAGAGCGATAAACACCGACACAGCGAGGCACACGGCAGGTTCACCGGTACCTAAAAAAAAAAAAAAATCAAGATGGATGGTATGTTTAATTCAGAAGTTCTTTCAACCAAAGACGCTCGCAGACATAATGTTTGGCGAGTCGGGAAATTCAAACGTCAAATATCCGGATCGTCGATAATTCGGATCACAAATAAAATATACTATTTATAAAAAATAACCACAGTGGTACCAATATCAGATACATGGCCGCCAAAAAATGTACCTCAACCCTTGTTTCAAAAAAAATGGAGACTTTTTTTCGTTGTTATATTTTTGCCTTACTATACTCTTTCAGAATTTGAGATGTTTAGCAACAAAAAAGAACTATGTTTACGTTACGTCAACCCTGATAACACCATATATTTGTTTACGTCACGTTAACCCTGATAACACCATATATTTATTTACGTCACGTTAACCCTGATAACACCATATGTTTATTTACGTTACGTTAACCCTGATAACACCGTATGCTTATTTACGTCACGTTAACCCTGATAACACCATATGTTTATTTACTTTACGTTAACCCTGATAACACCATATGTTTATTTACATTACGTTAACTCTGATAACACCATATGTTTATTTATGTTACGTTAACCCTGGTAACACCATGTGTTTATTTAATTTACGTTAACCCTGATAACACCATATGTTTATTTACATTACGTTAACCCTGATAACACCATATGTTTATTTACGTTACGTTAACCCTGATAACATACTATATTTATTTACTTTACGTTAACCCTGATAACACCATATGTTTATTTACGTTACTTTAACCCTTATAACACCATATGTTTATTTAAGTTACGTTAACCTTGATAATACCATATGTTTATTTACATTACGTTAACCCTGATAACACTATATATTTATTTACGTCACGTTAACCCTGATAGCACCATATATTTATTTACGTTATGTTAACCCTGATAACAACATATGTTTATTTACGTTACGTTAACCCTGATAACACCATATGTTTATTTACGTTACGTTAACTCTGATAACACCATATATTTATTTACGTTACGTTAACCCTGATAAAACCCCATGTTTATTTACGTTACGTTAACCCTGATA
This sequence comes from Timema californicum, assembly GCA_902141385.1. Lineage (NCBI taxonomy): Eukaryota > Metazoa > Arthropoda > Insecta > Phasmatodea > Timematidae > Timema > Timema californicum. The sequence goes on from CABFOW010004487.1 coordinate 11,530, forward strand.
ACACTTTATGTTTATTTACAATACGTGAATCCAAACTACACAGTATGCTTCTTTAAGTTACGTGAACGTTAATTTGATCGTGATCACGGATAATACACATACCTTTTGATCTTGCGACGCCGATAGGGTTTGGACTGTCCTTTTTCAAGGTGACTCGGAAATCAACGGGAATGTCTTTCATTCCGGGCGGGTAGTAGTTCTGAGAGGGCAAAATATTATCATTAAAAACATTATTTCTCATCACAATGTATATCTATTTAAAATGGTGAAGTTCGTTGATAAGACTAGATAAGTCAAGGCTGCAACATTCTGGTGACGTAATCAGTGACCTACTTTCATCATGTGACTAATCAAGTTCAAGTAGAAAGAGTGATACCTCAGCAAGATTTGACCTTTGGTCCTGTGACTAATCAAGTTCAAGTAGAAAGAGTGATACCTCAGCAAGATTTGACCTTTGATCCTGTGACCTACTTTCATGTCATCTAGATGCTATCTATATGATATAGCGTGTTGCAACTGGTCATTGGCCTCTCATTATGACATTATCTCCCCCCACCCCCATGTCAACAGGTATAGAAACCTGGCTGGGATTCCCCGGTCTACCGGAGACAGTTTGGTGAGGACTTTCGACAAACTAAAACATTTCCGTCTTGACCAGTGACGTCATATGAGACGGAGAAGTGTCACAGACCTGACTGTGAAACTTCTGGCATCCAAACCACGTGTCCACAGACGCTAGCATGACGTCACAAGCGTGACAACCCAATTAATATGACATCACGACGACGCGAGAGCCGACTCACCCAAGTCCTGTTGGTCAGGACGGCCCCAGTGGTCGGGTCGTAGACGATGTCCTCGTGTGTCCACACTCCCATCCCCATCACGAACGCCCCCGTCACCTGCCCGACGTCAATCAACGGGCTGATACTCTGACCCGCGTCCTCCAAGATATCAACCCTTTTCACCTGGAACAAAGGGACCATCCGATACCTTGCCGTGGGCTCACCCTTGATATCAACAACACAACACTGGATATCATCTCTGACGATACTACATGCTTAATATTGGGGAAACAGCGTTGTCATTCTCTTGTTTTTCTGTGTTCAATCTTTCCTTAACTTTTTTTACCCCCATTACTTTTTCCATCCTTTGGTCAGTTTTTTATTCAAGCCATATTTTTTCCATTACCGGCTTGCTAGGCCTGTCGTAGCTTTATACATCTTATAATCTAACTTAATACTAGGACAGGTACAACATCCAGTTTCCATCCCGTCAATTTATCAAGGTGAAAGGTTATACCCCCATTTGCATCAATGATGTTTCGGTCATACCAGGAATCAAACCCGGGAGCCTTAGCTCAGTAGACAGACACGCTACCGACTGTGCTAAGGTGTTAAATCTTCCCTTAAATATAAGACAAATTTTGCAACACTGGTCCGTCGATGTTGTCAGTAGCTCATTCTTACCCCAGCGCACCACCAGCATAGGGCTGTTGATAAACATGACGACTTAGATGTATTTTTTTGTCATTCAAATAACAAAATAAATATTTTAAATTTAAATTTGCTGTTTCTTATTTTAGGATTCTTTCATTGTATATTTTTTCAAGTGAAATATTGTATGCCTAAAAAGTTTCGTAGGCTCAGGGCACTGTGCCTAGTCGGCTTAAGAGCGTGCATCACATAGCCATTAACTCTGTGATACAGTCGGATAGAAATCGTAAATTATTTGCACGAACACGAGCACTTCGTTCATTTCTTACTAAACATTAATGTAGATAAAGTGGTAGTAGAGGTTCCTAGTACTGAACATTGTAATAATATTAAATGATATTTGGAAACCGCGTTGAAAAGGGCGTTTATGGACATTTTAGGATTGCTTCCCAGAAAAGCACTGTGCATACATTTGTATTCTGTATTAATAGGAACATACTGTAGCTATTAACAAGAAGCTCTGTTTCGTTGTCCATCATCATCACCGCGGAAAATTTCAAGTAATCATACAAATACGAATGCATTGCACACATTTCTGGCATTTCAGAGGTCTATTCTTTTCCCTTCTACTCTCATACATCGTGCGAGACGGAAATTGAGCTGGGCGTGCTATGATGAACGCTCTTAATGGATAAAACAGCCCTGCCTTTAGCCGATAAGTGGTTTTTATACTAATACAAGTTATGTGTCCACGTCCACCCGCCTTTGGAGAGGTCCATCGATAAATTCCGATGGGGGTTCCCCCCTCTCTTTATACACTCTTTGGACCCAGCCTGTTATCCCCCGACTGACCTGTTGTTGGCCGGTCAAAACGTCAATTTCCACCTCTGACACGCACACGCCGTACACGGCGTAGGGCTTTCCCTCTCTCTGTGAGGAGAACCTGGTGAAGTCATATAACTACCATGAGAATACACAAACACGTACACACCCATCTGCACAATAGATATGTTATTTAGGGAAGAGTTATAAAAGGTGAATGTGGTTGGAATGAGATATCTAGGAGATGTAAGTGTAAAAACTCGTATGGACAGAGTCAGTAACGAATGGGTGCTGAAGGAGTGTGGTTTGAGAGGGAATCTAACAGATAGGTGTGAATGGTTTGGGCCTGTTGAGAGGAAGTAGCACCTAGAGCCTATTATATTTCAAAATATAGTGTGTTAGGAGACGAGTGGGTTATAAGAAGAATGAGAGGGTAGATAGGAAGCACGGAGGATAGTCCGGGGGAGGGGGGGGACAGATGTCGGGCCAACCATAAAATTATTTTAATTAACATATGTAATAAAAAAAATGAAATATGATTTATGAACATATCGTGTCTACAAAGGCTTCTATTCATTTGTTTCTTTACTACTTTTTTATAATCGCGTCTTACTACCCGTTTGGGCTGTACGCCTATGTACTAATTAATATAATCGGTTAGGGATGAGGAAGGCTGAATTTAGAGGAATTGCACACACGAGAGTGGAAAACTATTTAGGAAAAACTGCCCTCAGTACAACCGACTGATATCGAACACCGATTTCCTTGTCATCGGCAGTCTAGTCTATTGCGGGAGTAGCACGTTAGATCGTACGTCCACCGAAGCGCGTTTGATGTTTTTGGTGTTAACACCCTCGGGAGTAATTAATCTTAAGTATAAACGTTGCCATGGAGAAAGTAAGTATTAAGGGAAATTTGTTATTTAACTTAAATAAAAGGGTTTATTTCTAATTAAAATGTTCTTGTACGCTTATATGTAGGCTCAGGCAATTTTCAAGTATGTGTAGAGTAACATGGCTACTTCCACCATACTTCCCTTCAGTAACTCACATGTACACAGCTGTTAAATCCACCTCCAACGCCTTAGCTGTCGACACTAGTGTCTGCCATGTTGGGTCAACCAGGGTCAGACGAACCGGCTCCAAACGCGCTAGAAGGATCTTACAGCACTCGATTGTCGCCTTATCCAACACACACAAGTAGACAAAGAGTGTTTATCCATTCTCTATTTTGTAAACACAAGATTCGACCAGCACATGCCACCTTAGATCAAGGGGATCTCTCAAGGTACTTACATAGCAGCATGTATCACTTGTGACAGATCCCGCGGTAGAATCACCATTGGCCGCTACCACACTGTTGGAGGGTTGGATGGACACCAGATCTAGGGGGATTCCCAAGGTATGTGCGCATACTTGAGCTACCTTGAACACAAACAATTGAAATACAACAAATAGTGGATCTTATTTTATCTTCGAACCCGGGACACCTAGACTCGTAGTCAGGTTCACTGACCACTATAGCCGGTTGCTTGGACATAATAGTGGAGTTGTTAAGCATAACAATCGCCCACTTTTTGATACTAACATGACATTTGACATATTGGTATAGTTTTTGTGGGGAATAAAATATAATATAGTGCCACTTTTAAAACTTTATTTTACATTTAAAATCTTGAGAAAAAAATGGCGGCCTAAAATAGTTTTTTGTAATTACCTCGTAAGCCTTTCATTATATCAAAGCGTTTGTAGTAATAAAAAAAAATGGGAATATTGTCTACAAAATATTTTCTCATCTTTTCATTGTTATTCTAAAAGTTTTTTTAATTATATCACCAAGGTCGTAGCCAGCCAATAATTTCAGGTGGGGGGGGGGGACAGTGGACACATCCCCCAATTGCTGGAAGTTAGAAAAAATCTAAATAGTAAACAATTCTATAAGCTTTCTGAAGTGGGGTTTTGTTTCATGGTATAATAACACCCTAGTGGACGAAGGCTTGGAAAAATTCTAAATATTAAACACTTTTTGAAACTCTGTGAAGTATTTTTTTATGGTAAAATAACCCTTAAAATGCCGAAGGCTAGGAAAATTTCGAAATATTTAACACCTCTAGAAGCTCTTTGAAGTGCTTTTTATGGTACCACATCCTCCTAATTTGTATTTGTATCTTAATTTTGATATTGTTTGAGCCATAAATAAAGCCATGTATATTTTGTTCATAAAATTTCGCAGGGGGTGTATGAACCCCCGTCCCCCTGCTTCGGTCTTGTTTATCGCAGTGAATCGTTAGGAGTATGACTATCACTCCCGGAGTTCCCCTTCAGATAATGTTCCTATCAAGGTCCGTCCCATCAAAACCCTACCTAGGTTACCTTGGTGTTAATCCCTTGCCCGATCTCCGTGCCAGCGTGTTGGACAGTGACTGTACCGTCGGCACCGTATATGGACACCAGCGCGCGGAACGTGCCGAGAAAGAGAAGATCATGCTGCATCGGGACCAGGGAGATACCTCTCTTCTTCCACCGATTCACCTGAGAATCATATTAATTATATAATGCATAGCACCTTTGGTCCCCGACTTAGGCTCTCAACAAGCTCTTAAAGTCGCGCATTCAAATGAAATCTTTATGTTTAGTGTTGCAAGTTATTTAATTGTGTAACTCCCTTAATTTTACTGGTGGACGAAACCTAATTGAGTTTGATCAATAATCTACTCACTAAAATTCTCGAGCGAGGACTCGAAACGAGGAACAACTAGACTCGTTAAAAAATATCGAATCATTTTCGGAAGTGTGGTTACACGACATTCAAATGCTACCTTGTTGAAAACTTCGATGTCTTTTAGTCTCTCATCGTAGTGTGAAGATGTCTTCAACTTAACTTGTCGAAAACTTCCATGTCTTTTAGTCTCTCGTCGTACTGTGAAGATGTCTTCAACTCACCTTGTTGAAAACTTCGATGTCTTTTAGTCTCTCGTCGTAGTGTGAAGATGTTTTCAGCTCAGCTATCATGCTCAGCACAGGGTGGACCGCAGCTATGTTGTTGATTCGTACTTGGACTGGATCTTTCTTTACGACATTGGCGATGTGCTGCATGATGTACTCTATAGAAGCGATGCACTGGAAGGTAGCTGATAATGCAACAGGGAAGATGCTAGATCAATATTACTGACTCGTGATCTTTAAGATGATTAAATGCAATAGTATAGTTATATGTAAAATATATATTTATATAATACAGTCAAGTTTTCATTAGAATGAGCTTTATCTTATAGCTAGTTGAATACGTGTTTGTTTAAAAAAAAAGCTGTAGGTAGTTCACGAAAAGGAGAACTACAAGTTGCAGGTAGGTCGTCCACGAATGACTTAACTACAAGCTGTAAGTAGTTTGCGGACGATTAAATTACAAGTCGCAGGCTCACGAACGACTGAACTAGATGAATGAACTGCTAATTTCAATTACCTGAATCCCTCGAATAGTGAATGGTTCCGCCCTTGACCTTACACAAGAATGAGGCTGAGTGAAACAGAAGGTTTGAGTGAAACAGAAGGTTTGAGTGAAACAGAAGGTTTGGGTAGAACAGAAGGTATGAGTGAAACAGAAGGTTTGAGTAGAACAGAAGGTTAGAGTAGAACAGAAGGTTAGAGTAGAACATAAGGTTTGAGTGAAACAGAAGGTTTGAATGGAACAGAAGGTTTGAGTATAACATAAGGTTTGAGTAGAACAGAAGGTTTGAGTGAAATAGAAGGTTTGAGTAGAACATAAGGTTTAAGTAAAACATAAAGTTTGAGTGGAACAGAAGGTTTGAGTGGAACAGAAGGTTTGAGTGAAACAGAAGGTTTGAGTGGAACAGAAGGTTTGAGTGGAACAGAAGGTTTGAGTGAAACAGAAGGTTTGAGTGATACAGAATGTTTGAGTGAAACAGAAGGTTTGAGTAGAACATAAGGTTTAAGTGGAACAGAAGGTTTGAGTGGAATAGAAGGTTTGAGTGGAATAGAAGGTTTGAGTAGAACATAAAGTTTGAGTGAAACAGAAGGTTTTAGTGGAACAGAAGGTTTGAGTTGAACAGAAGGTTTGAGTGAAACAGCAGGTTTGAGTGGAACAGAAAGTTTGAGTGAAACAGAAGGTTTGAGTTGAACAGAAGGTTTGAGTGAAACAGAAGGTTTGAGTGGAATTAGAAGTGTGAGTTGGTTCGCTAAATTTACTTGTGTGTTTACGAGACCCACCTGGAGCCCTGGTGGGAACTTGGGCAGCAATGTGAGTCATCACGTCGTGGTTCAAGACGGACCAATCGGGTGCCGTGTAGCAGTTTGGGACCAGTACAGGGACTAACAAAGCGTACGAGTAGTTGTTGGAACTGCCGATGTTGCAGAATAAATCCGACTTCAAGTATTTTACGTTTCCGTTGTCATCAACACCAACCTGTACTAGGACAGGCCATTTACATTCTAGTTTTATTTAATCGCCTGTTCAGGTTACACGCATTATGATAATAAATATAATGGGGTACGGACGAGGAAGGAAACATTTTAGAGGTTAGATACCAGCAATTGCGTGGCAGAAGAGTGAAAAACCATTTAGGAAAAAAAAACACCCTCAGTGGACCAGACCGGGATTCGAACCCTGACATCCCTGTTATCAGCAAGCAAGTCTACAAGAGAGTGATGCCTTAAACTAGACGTTTCAAACACGTTTTATCTTAAGGGACACGTTGAAAAAAAATGAGAGGGATGCATTTAAAAGAATTTAATATTATCTCCATATTTATTAAAAACAAACATTTAAAAGTCTTGATTAGTTAAAACAAATCTCTTAGGTGGCCACATAGTCTAACGCGATACTCTCGCAGTAGAATAAATTGCCGATGACGGGGAGATGGAGGTTCGAATTTTGGTCAGGTATACTGAGTTTTTTCTACAAAATGATTTTTCATTCACCCTCCACGCAAATGCGGGTACATTTTATACATAACCTTCCTTTTCCCTAAAACCATTGCTGTAACTAGTACATAAGTGTATAATTGGAATGGGTAGTAAGATGAGGCGCTAAAGAGAAATTTACATATTTTTTTATAAAATTGAAAGATACAGTCACATTATACATATTTTCCAAGATAACCACTTTTATATCTCAAGCCCTATAAAGACTCCAGCAATAACTATTTTTAATTGATTTAAATATGACACAGACCTCTTTTAACCACAATATAATGTGTATTATAAAGGTCCTATGATAGTCTAACAGATTTCAGCACTAATTCAATTTGAGATACAATCGACCTTCCCCCTATTCCCCCTGTGACCTTTTAAGACTTGCTTTCTATTCTTTCCGCACAGAAATATTCAACCTTTTATTTGTATCGACGGTGCAAGTGCTAAGCTTTGAGCTTATATCTTATATTGAAGTCACATTCATAATAATTATTGATGGAAAACTCGTGTCCGTAATAAGATAAAACAACTCTTCTCACAATCTTGTCTCTTGTGATGACAAACATGATGAACTTCGAAGGAACAAATTAAAATATATATATATATTCTAATAGATATCTTGGGAGTAAAGATTTTGGTGCACCAACCTTAGTTGCTAAATTTTCTCAAATAATTCCCAATTTACAAATGTCATAAACCCGAATTGTGTATTTCTACAACGTCAAGGAAAAATAATAATCGGACTGTATCGCATTTTGGTTCATAAAAAAAAAGTTCCGTGGTCCGCAAGTTTGGTATGCCTGCCTTAGACCATTCGACCACCAAAGTGGGTCAATAATTTTCAGCCATACTGGGAATCGAACCCAGGACTCTTAGGTGTACACGTTATCCACTGAGATAAGGCGTCAGACTGTGTGAAAGTAGTCATAATAACTTTTGTGGTTGTCATTTAAATAAGTGAGTATTAAGTTAATTTTTCTAGGGAGGGTAAGCTAGAAAATTTTAATATGGCTTTAGGTCCTTCCTATGAAGATTGATCTTTCATCCAAGTACTTGCCTCGTATTTACTAAGAGCTTCAGGCCTGAATCCTATGGCTCTCATGTTGGTCTCCATTGTCAGGATAATGCGCACCGGCTTGTTGAGGATATGAGCCGCCAGAGCGCTAGCGGCGGCCGTGAAATTGGGGCGAGATATCTTCGAGCCATAGCCGCCCCCGACTCTCCTGACGCTCACGACGATACTGAAACAAAATACCGAAACGAGATCTATTGAGGATCCAAGTGCCACGACCTCTATTGGTTATTACACCCTGAGACTTTATTGAATGTGGAGAAATCAACCAATCCTTTGGGTGTCCAGTCAGGAGATGATGAGCCACACATAATCTCAAAACTCTGCGCAATCGTAACTTCGCTTCTTAGGACACAGACAAGGCACACACCAGACACACAGCCTTCAGGTTAAGATGACTGCGATCATCGGGAGAGCTTTAGTCCTTCAACATGGGGATTGCTAAGTGCAGTCCCAATTGACAACACCGATATCAAGCAAGTATTTTAATAAACAGTTCACTTTAAAGATGGTTTTACTAAAGATCACGCAAAAATTGCATTCTAAGGTCAATAAACCTTCTTTCGCAAAGCTAGTTTCAGGTAGCTGCCCCACCTCTTCCCATAAACCCACATTCAAAACGAGATTACTCAGACTGCAAATTACAAAAAAACTTAGAATAAAATGGTCCTTTTTATTGTTCAAGCTAATATTCGCAAATTGTCTAGTTGTGGACAGTTCAAATACGTCGTCTAGTTACTTGTCTGAAAAACTTCTTCCTATGTATCAGTTCTCACCTGTTTTCAGGAATGGCGAGTATTTGAGCTATAGCCCCTTGCACGTGGTCCATCCACTGGGTAGAGGAGAAGACGTTCAGACCATTTTCAGTGGGTACGGTGAGGCAGGTCTGGGTTTCCATGGTGAAGTGGTACTGTCTGCTGCTACAGAAGCTTCCTTTGACGACGTGGGTGACGCCGATTGGGACAGTCGCACCTGACATAAACATCAAATGAGATGGAACTTGTATAATTTTGAATATACTCTCCATTCTCTCTTGAAGATATGAATCTTACTGTGATTGATCACAAAATAAATAGATTTTAAGATACTAGCATTGAGTAACCAGATATGGTAGCAGGCTTGCCTTGCCTGATTTCACTATAGTGTTGTTCGTAAGACACTGCCGTAATGTGATGCTAAACAGGATAAAATAAATTGTTTCCCCAAAATAGAGAGTAAAAATTAAAATAAATTAAAAACTGTATCGGACACCTTTGTCAATGTCTGCTCCACTTGCTTGCCCCAAGTCCACTCTCGTCCCAGCCTTTGTCCTGACAATATCTCGGAGCTGTATCTCAGGCTTTTCGACATTGGAGTATTGTATCCGGACATTGTTGGCCGCTTTGTTGGCCAGTTTCCTAGTGACAGCCACTATGATGCCCACAGGCTGACCCTCGTAGAGGATTTTCCCACTGCAGAACAGCTAAAAACACGAACACTCACAACTATGAAACCGTAACAGCTAAAACAGCACATTTGGTCTCAACAATCAAACTGTAGCAGTTAAATTTAAAAAACTTGGTTACAACAGTGAAATTGTAGCAACTAAAAAAACAAAATATTCACAAGAATGAAACTGTAGTAGTTAAAATTAAAAAATTGTTACAACAAATAAACTGCAGTCTCTAACACATAAAACTTAGTCGCAATGAAACTATAGCAGATAAAATACCAAACTTATTCCTTAATTGGAACTGTAGCTAATAAACTACCAAACTTGGTCAATACAATAAAACTACAGTAGCTAAAATATAAATGTCACAACAATTAAATGTCAGTAGCTTATATACAAAACTTTGTTGCAACAATGAAATCGTAATGGCTAAAATACAAAAGTTTTCACAACAATGAAATTGTAGCAGCTTAAACCACAAAACTTTGTCGTAATGAAACAGTAGCAGTTATAATACAAAACTGTGTTGGCGGCCGGGGTTCAATCTTCGGTCGCGGCAAAGATTTATCAGATTACCAAGCCCTTCCTTCACCTCTGACAAGACATCTTGTGAATGTGGGGAATGCCAGGCCTCCACCGTGGTTCGGATTCCACGTTAAACTGTAGGTCCCTCATTTCATCTCACAATCACCCTACCATTACACATTAGCGTAAGTGCGTATAACCCGAACAGGTAGTAAGACGCGGTGCTAATAATAAAAAATAGAATACAAAACGTTGTCACAACAATGCATTATGCAACAATATCAGCTAATGTTGGTCACAACAATAAAGCTGCTTCAGCAAAAATTACCAAACTTTGTCACAAAAATGAAATTGTAATAGCTAACACTAGCAAATTTCTAAGGAAAAAAAATCGTTAAAACCATTTTAGAAGTATATAGTATCATCTAAAATCAGTCATTGGTAAAGTATCAATTATTTTAGGACTTTAATCAAAATAACGATTTGGCCTCAAGATTATGATCATTGTAAAGTTTGAACAATATACACAAATACGTTCGGATATAGGCCTAGTCCTAGGTACCTACAAAGAAACATTCAGACTCGTAAGCCCCCTTTTATTTGATTAGGGGGCACATATAGCGTAAAGATACATCATAATCTCCAGACAGAATATTTTAAAGATTGCAATACCTTCTCTCTTTGAGAAAGTGAAAATACAAGATATTAACAAAACTAGACATACCTCTTCAGGTTCAGTGGTGTATACGGTAGGAAATGGGATAGCATTGTTCTTTCCAGGGATATCTTGAGCACTCAGAAATCTAACCACTCCTGGCATGAGCTTAAACAAAATAACAACAAACAAACGTAAATATTTTTTATTGTTATGAGGATTATATTTTTTCAAAACAAAAAAACTCCCTGGTAGTATCATGGTCATAAGCTCCAATAACAAAATTGTTAATCAGAGCTGATGATGTGATTGAGTTTTAAGAAAACATATTGAGCTCACCTGCTTGTGAAAACAAAGTGTATTTATTAAATAATGGTCTGACAACTTAGTTCAGCGTCTGTCTAGGCTAAAATTCCAGAGTTCGATTCCCAGTATGGCCAAAATATTTACCATTGGTGGAATGTATGTTTACTTTTTTACAGTGTTGAATTAATGGCCTGGGAGCTGGGTGTTGTGTCTGTTCTATATTTGTATTAGTTTATAAGTCTTGTGCTGATATAATCGGTCGGTTCAGAAAGTGCATGTTAAATAACTCAAATGAAAATAAATGAATGAAAGCTTTCTTTCTGAAAATGCAGTGGCCAAGTATTAGGTTTATGCCCGAGCTTACCATATCTTAGAATCTTTGGTCACCACAGGCCACGGGTTCGAAAACAAGTAAAGGGCATGAAGTCAAAAATTTAAAATTCTGTGCATGAGTGGGTCAAGGGTCCACTATGAGTAGGACATCCCAAACGTTGACCAAATCGGGCATATAACCATAAAGTGATTGATCCAGTGGTCCTAGAAGTAAGGCCACGGCAACTGATTGGCAAAACATAGCTTGGCGCCAGATGCATGGTAAACAATGTTATACACAGCTCTAGTGTAATTTGTGACACATTTATGGCACGTCTTTAGTGTAATTAGTAGCCATTATCATTATAGCAATTGGTCTATCGTCATAAATAGTGACTCTTTAGTGTATTTAGTAATCATTTCTATACACGACTTTAGTGTAAATATTAGACATTACCATGGTTGACCCACATAATATATAGTGTAATTTGTAGATCATGGGCACCGCCATTTTGAGGGGGGAAATGTCCCAGACCATAATTGTTCATACTACTAACGCATGTATCAACATTCAGTTTACAAACCAACTTAGCTTAGGATATTAACACAGAACCCTATCACCAAAGATTCAGTATTTTGATATATAAGATGGCCACGGAACTATATAACAAAATTAAATTATCTGAGGATATCTTCTGGTCTCAAACCAGGTAAACGTTGGCCTCCTCACCCACACGAGAGAGGGGAGTTCTACCGATTGAAAAATGCCGCGATGTCTGCAGCGCTCACCAAAGCTGGAGAGGGGTCGATATCGATGATGTTTCCGACAGCTTCTGTAGTCAACACAAAGGCTGCGAATAGTTGTCCCGGGATCGGCGGGTGATCGTTCACGTACTCCGCCTCTCCTGAAATGACCGGGTGCAGAGATAGAAGAAACGTATCCCGGGGCGGTTTATCGTCCGCTTACTTCTAAAACTTATAGCCGGAACGGGTAAATAGGACGCGGTGTTAAAAAGAAAAGTTGCGAGGTTTTCTTTCCCCTCTTTCTTATTGCCATGAAAAAGGGTCGTTGCTGGTGAAGGACAAAGAGGGAGTAAATAGGCTTAGACAGAAAAGAGAATTAGTTCCAGAAAACGACACATACCATTGTATTTTAAGCCAAGTGACCTGACAGCAATTGATATTTTCTCGTCGGTTGAGATGGCTGCTTTAAAGTGCAGAAAACTAGAGTATCAATATTTAAAAAAAAAATGGCACTTTGAACACCTACCCGAGCATTGAACTAGGGCCTCTATCTTGGGGATGGGTTGGTTTAAGGGCCATTGGCTGCTGTCCGTTTGAAACTTCTGTACCCCAGATGAAGGAGGTCGGGTTAGAAGTTCACCCCCACTCTGGTATTTAGATTGGACCCTACTGCCCGACAATTGCAGCAAGAACTGTTGAAACAAACAAACAACATGCGATTGATTGCAAACAACGTGTAGATAAAGTTCCGTACCAGGAAAATAAAAGGCCAGGTGGTCTTTGATTCAAATTGTCGATTTAAAACCTTTCAAACTTCTATACTTTTCTGTTTTCCTAGTAATATTGCCCGTTGAGAAGACGATGCTTGTGTATTTATTATATACCCAGTAGTTGTAAAATTTACTTTATCTATCTATATATTTACTTAGGCTAGAAACAAAATATTGATCAGAAAGAAACTTTTTGCATTATATACAACAATTTAATCTATATATAAAAAGAAGCAGCATGATACAAATAACTAGCTGCCTGCCTAGCAGAGATATTGTCGCAAGTATAGTTTTAGAAGAATTTAGCTAAGAAATGCAGTCAACACCGACTCGAGTTAGAATGGTCCACCATAAAGAGCAACAATACTCTAACTACACTAATCCATAACATATTTAGTTGTTTTAATTTTTCTATTGCTACCAATAGTTATATTAGAATGGTCTATTTTATTTTTTATTTTTTAAGAATGTATACACAAATACCTTATGCTTATAAAATAGCTACAACGCGAATTATATTTTACAACACTTTGAATCGCTTAATTAAGGATTTAGATTTTTTTTTTTAATTGACAACTTCAGTTTTGGATTTCCCCACGATCCAACGCAGGCAGATCCTTTCCTTTCTCCCCCTATCCCCCCTCCCACCCCCCGCCCTATATTTCCATACACCCCAAAGGAAAATTATTACGGACCTGGTTATTTCTATCCTCCCAATAATAATAATAATTATTATTATTAGCACCACGTCTTACTACCCGTTCGATTTATACGCACTTACACTAATGTGTAATGGTAGGGTGATTGTGAGATGAAATGGAGGACCTACAGTTTAACGTGGGATCCGAACCACGGTGGAGGCCTGGCATTCCCCAATAAATAATATCTAGTAACGCCTTTTGAGTTCCGTGTAAAACTATTTATGGTTACAGATCCAAAGGTCCCGGGAGAAATTATTTTGAAAATTTCGACCTGTAATTATGTATCCTATTTCTCTTAATTAATAAATAAGGCAATGAATCATTTTTATTTTCCCATTTAAACTGCATTGAAAAGTAAATATTTTAGTGAAAATTTTTATCAACTCTTTTTAAAATACCACACAAATTAAGTATGAAAGATATGTCACTCAATCAAATGGATATCGAGTTTTTATAACTTGTTTAAAACATCTGTTAATAGGTAGGCTCAATAAAAGAAGTAAGGTTTTTATAAAGTTGCTTCAACTCCTTTCTTTGCTATACGATGTGAAAAAATAAAAAGTTCGCAGTCGGTAGGATTCGAACCTACGCTCCCAGAGGGAATCTGATTTCTAGTCAGACGCCTTAACCACTCGGCCACGACTGCTACATGAGGAATCTACATTCTCTTCTTTATTTATATATAAGCTTAGTATAGGTTTAATAAGAAGTTTTGGTTAGTAAAGGAAAGATTGATATTGACATCACAAAAAGAAAATAAATATCATGGTTATATATGTTATGATAATTTATTAACTTCTAACCCCATTTTGTGTTTCTTGTTTCATTGATTGGCCGCTGCGGCTTTATTCTAGTTCGTTTAGGAGATGTAGAGCTGCGATAGAATTTCAATTTAAAAGTCATGGCATAGTAATAAACAAAAGGTTTAAAGACACACAGGGACAGAAATATCAGTCAATATGGCCTGAACTTTGTGCTGCCAACATATGAACAAGAAAACTTTTCACGATACAATTAAAAATTGTTGTATTCGAATAGCAACTTAATATTATTTCTCTTTATTTTTTCCGACAGTTTATTTCAAAGTTTTTTATGACGTAAGAGAAAGGATAATAAATATTATATATATGTATATATGTGTATATATATCCCAACCTTAGGCAAAACCTTCGAAGAAATTGTTCGTCAGAATGTCTGCAAAGGGCCCTAGAAATCTTTTAACATGTCTCCATGGAATTATTATTGTATTTATCAACTTCTTTCTTCAAAATCATCGTCAACTACATACGGAAATTCGACACATCTCGATAATCCAAATGCTTTTTTACTAGCGAGAAACAAACAAAACAGAAACGCATCTATATAATCCCGCCGCGACGCGCCATAATTAATTTTAAGAGTGAGGAATACATTAATTGCAACAGAAGCTTGCTCGGGGTTTGTTACAAGGAAATTAATAATGCAGATCACACTCATTCTCACACTTTACTTCATTTTCGTTCTTGCAATACGGCCCCTAGTTTCTCTGGGCCCCCGTCTCTATTAGGATAACATAACATTTTAGGAGGTCGAACGGATTATTCCATTCATAGCCGAGCTATCGCTTTTTAATTTCCTACATAAGCGAACCTTCTTCATCTTTTAAGATAAATATCCAGATTGTTTTATTTTCGAAGTTTTTTTTACATGTTGTGTGGTTCAGGGTGAAGTCCCTTCCCCCTAACCACAATATAAGATTTCGAGAAATATCTAAACATTAAAATACTCTTGAATAATTTAAAGTTTGTGTAATCATAATTATTGTGGTTGCAGGTGCAAAGTCTTTTATAAAAAGTACCTAGTAATTGAGGAAGAGTTCTAAAATATATTTTTGATAATACTTCCAAGGAAAGAGAGGGAGTTAAACCTCCAAAACAGGTCCCCCAATCCAGCCCTGGCTATATATGCGCACACTTAAGTATTTTGTGAAACAATTTCCCCTTCCCCCCCCCCCCCCCC
>CABFOW010004487.1:33401-47353 GCA_902141385.1 Timema californicum
TGAGATGGTATGGACATGTAATGAGGATGTTGGAGTACGTGAGATAGTAGAGGAAGCAAGACTGAGATGGTATGGACATGTAATGAGGATGTTGGAGTACGTGAGATAGTAGAAGAAGCAAACAGTAAGACTGCTTGCTACCTTTCAGGGTATCCAGTAAATGGAGTGTACTGTACTCCTGTGCCCTTAATAAAACAACGTAATATAACATACTTTCTAGACGTATCATTATTTTGTATAGGTATCTTTTATCAGTACTATTGAGTATTGAAACAAACGAACTGGTTTGTCCTTTAATTGGGACACAATTCAACTGTGTGTGAGTTTTTAACACTGGTGCTGATTGGTACTTACAAATGTAGGGTTTATTCCACCGTAAATTATATTTGGCTTGTTGACAACTGTCCCTTTCCCATCCAGACTAAAGAGAAATCCTGCATTCACAATTGCGTGTACATTTTGAGAACGTGGCATGATCTGAAGAAAGAAAAAGCATACAATTATTATTAAGATAAATAGCAAATTCTTTGTTATAATTCATTACTCTTATATTAAAAAAATAACATATGTAGCATTTATTAAAATATATTTTTATAATTGTTTCCGCTTATGAATACTTTTAGTAATAATAAAACATTAGTTCTGCGTTCATTTTGGGTGCGAGCTTGCGCGAATATTTAGTTGTGCAAGGCTGCACAAGCAGCGTGGGCGTACACGCATGGGCGCCCATTTACTTTTCTTTTTGATATTTTTTATGAAAACATCAAAATGGTGTATTTTGAATTTGGCTGCAATTTGCTATTAACAACTTTGAATAATAAATATCAGAGTTAACGGAGATACAAATGATAAATGTAGATTTCCTCTCATTCCCTCTTAAACAACTTTCTTTTTTCATTTTGTTCCGTTCAATAAATTTGTGAAAAATATAATCTTTCTTTTTAATGGATTCAGTGACAGCTAAATTATTATATTTTTTGTTAATTTTAGAGAAACTTTTTTTTTTTTACGAAAATTGGCTTTTGGAAATCATAGTTATGTTCAGATACTCTAAATTTCCCTCCCACTCGGATAAATTCCTTAAATATTATCTCAAGGAGGGGGGGGGGTGTTACACCCCCGGTAGGTGGGGACTCCAGTCGTTCTCCCCCCCCCCTTTATGAAAAACTCTCTTGAGCGCCCTTGGGCACAATAAGTAGTAACACTAAGTGCAAATAGATAAAAGTAGTCACTTCTATTAGAATTGTCAAAATTGATTAATTAGAAGAAGAACCGTTTGCGTTGATAAATGGCGGGTTAAAGTTTTTATTGGTGGAAATAAGGAGTGAACGATTATCTTAAAGATTAGGGAAGTAGATAAGTATATAGACAAATTTTTCATGGATAGTTAAAATAATTAAAAGTCTTCATGGACTTCATAAAGTACTACATAGAATAAATAAATATAATGTCAATTTTGAACACATTTACTAAGCGTGTTCAAGATAACTTTTTTTTTTAAATCAGGAGATTAAATTTCTTGATTACCACAGTTTATTACAAAATAAAACATTTTTAAGGACGTTTCTTGAACATTTTTATTGCTATAAAATCTACTTTAACAAAACAAAAACAAATTTCAATAAATATGGTAATATATTTTAAATATTGGTGACAATTTCAAACAGGAAACTTGAAAAATGTTTATTTTTAAACAAAAGTTTGTTAATAAAAAATTTACAAATAATTTCCCGAAGAATTTTTTTTTTTAATAATTTAAAACTCACTTGAATACCCTTAAGGCTGCGTCTACAACATTTTCTCTGATTTATGAAACTTGAAATTTATAGTTCTAGAACAAATATTGTTGGAAACATTCCACGTCGTTTTCACGATAATATATCAAGCACCTCAGCGTTTTTATTGACTTTTTATGTCAATTTGTCGAAAACTTTAATAAACATGGGAATTTTTTATATATAAACGATGAAAAATCGCCGTATTTTTTCACAAAAAAAATGTAAACACTGAAAACAAATAAAACGTAGTAGACGCAGCTTTAAAGGAATAAAGTCAAACAAAAATAAGAGGAATCATCAACTAATTTCAAGATGTCATAGAAACTAGATAGTTGAATAGTTACAGTAGCCCCATGACTTCTTTGGTGCTGACTGACAGCTCACAGATGACTTCTGACAGTCAACATTTAGGTATATACCTACATTTTGACTGTCAGAAGTGACAGCTGCTAAACACATGTTTTTTTGCAGATCATCTGGTTCGGTGTAGGGATAAATAATTTGGTCTGGTAACTTTTCAAAGCTGTCAGTCAACACCAAAGAAGTCATGGGGCCACTGTAAGTCAGTCTTAGCAGGTAAGTAGCTGTTGTATCACTGTTTTCTTACCTTGTATGTCGTGAATACGTATGTGTTGTTGTAAGGGGGCAATACTATTTGATACAACACTTTCTTATTCATGTCATACTCAAGGAACTCTGCGGGACTCTTTTTCACATCCGAACCTTTGTTGTCGGCTTCTATTGAACAACAACAACAATATAATTTGATTAACATTCGCTGCGTGTAAATTAAAGTCCTATATTCTTAGGATGTAGCTTTTAGAAAATACAAACGCGTTTATTTTTTTACAGTGTAAAGAGATAATTTTTCTAGGAAGATGGGGAGTGCCCATCGAATTCTCATAAGTGGGGGTCCGGACTTAACCTACTTTCCCCTTTTCTACGTCCCTGTTATTTTATAGGAATTTATAATATATCTCAAAAGTGAAAGTTGAAGCTCACATGTCCTGACGTATGAATAAGTGAAAAGTAGGTATAAACTCTGATTTAAAATAAATAAATATAAAGCCCACTTTTTATCACCAACATTGATTAAAATACACTAGAATTTTTGGCATTATAGAAATATGTCTTCTTTGATTTATTTTGTTAAAAAGTTATCAAAAGCTTCCAATTAATACTTTCTTGAGACTTACTTTATAGTTTCTCTTTGCATTATTAATTAAATGAGGTAAAAATGTAAATATGATTGTAATTGCCCTCCCTGCCCCCTCCCGCCAATGTGGCAACATGAATTTCAAGTTTTCAAATAAAGGGTCTTCCTATGAAAATCAGACTACAGTAACTTTTCTAAATGTCAGATAAGGAAGGTTTTTCTTAAAAAAAATATTATTGGACTTTACGTTTTGTAAACACTTAAAAAATAATAATTATTCAACCCGTATCAAGTGTGCCCTGCGGACTAAACGCCAAAGCTAGGTTTTTTTTCTGGTTTTCCAGTTATGGACAGGCTACGGTTTGAATCCCGTCCGCAAGTACTGAAAGTGGTTTATCCCCTAAATGATAGAATCTATCTTTTTTTTTTAAATCTACCTTCCTCTCACTACCCCATTATCGTGATTAAAATGTATACAACTTGGATGGTTGGTAAGACGTGGTGTAATAATAACATAAGACAGCTTACTGATGATCAAGGAGGCACCCACAGTCTCCAGGAGGAGGAACACATCCGAGTCGAACTCCTTATGCTCGTGTTTTAACATGAGGTTGCCGGCGATAGTCCCAATCTACAAGACAAGGACAGTAAACATCAACACAAGACAAACAATAACTAGCGACTGCGAGCTTTACCTGCTATAAGATCTCAGCGCTGCCAGACGGTTACAACGTGAACTAATCCTGATCTAGATGATGGCTTAAGATCAATCCTATTGAACACAGAGCTTTACCTACCATAAGATATCAGTGCTGCCAGACGGTTACAACGTGAACTAATCCTGAGCTAGATGATGGCCTAAGATCAATCCTATTGAACACAGAGCTTTACCTACCATAAGATATCAGCGCTGCCAGACGGTTACAACGTGAACTAATCCTGAGCTAGATGATGGCTTAAGATCAATCCTATTGAACAGAGAGCTTTACCTGCCATAAGATCTCAGCGCTGCCAGACGGTTACAACGTGAACTAATCCTGATCTAGGTGATGGCTTAAGATCAATCCTATTGAACACATAGCTTTACCTGCCATAAGATCTCAGCGCTGCCAGACGGTTACAATATGAATTAAAGGGAGCCATTGCGTTTGGTGACAAGAAGAAAGTAGTAGTGCTCAGGGGTATTTAAATGGCCGGTATTATAGCTAAATAAGTATAAATAACCTTTTATAATCCTTCTTGTTCCTCGCCAACTAACTGTAACGATAGTTTGCACAACGTGTCTACTGAAAGCTGGCGCTTTATTTCATGAAAACAAGTTACCTGTTGTACCCAAACCTCCCCTATTTCTTAACCAGTAAATCATATTCCTTGTCGTCTCACGAGGATTCTTACATTTCTGACCGGGACGTTGGCGATTAGGTCGATATGATCGGATATCTGTCTGGTGTAGGCGTACTCTTGGTATTGTGCAGATATGACGTTGAAGAACTCCATGGCCTCGCGGAGGGTGACGTTGCCGCCTAACGTCACCTTAGGCGTCGTGGTCAACGTGTGCAGCTCGGGCACCCCTGATACGTCTATATACACCCGCGGCTCGACCCGCCTGCGGTAGGCGCCTGGGAACACGGGTACGTCAAAGGAGGAATAGGTATTGTTACCCTGGCTTGAGAAAGTGAGAAAAAAAAAGTGAAGCTCCATACATACATACATACATACATGCATACATACATACATCTGTGTGATTCATAAATTCGGAAAAAAAAAGTTAGCGTTAAATATATGTTATGCTTCATGTGAGAATACACATCGGCAAGCACGTGACCTACGCGTTGGTATTGCCTGAGCTGGTTTGTCGGTGATGGTAGGGTCGACGTTCGAATCTTGACTGGATGTACTGAGGCAAATTTTTTTCTTTTTTTTCCCCATAATGGTCTCGCTATCCCTTCACACAGACGCGGGTACCCTTTCCTCGTCTCTACCTTGGTAATGTAAATATGTGGATGGATACTAAGATGCATTGCAAAAAATAACAACCCCCCACCCGTAACACACACACACACACACACACACACACACACTGGGTCCACGTTCCTCCCTTACCGTGAGCAGTGTTGCCAGCCACGAGTTGATAAGGTTCTTCCCCGATCTGGGTGAACACCTGAAATATCTCGTCGACGGAGGATACCCGGTACCACTGAGCGTCGACCAGAAGGATATGGACCGGGATCCTGCAGCCTTCCCCTGATTGGTGGTTGTTCTCGGAGAAGCTGCACCTCCTCGTACACGCCTGGTCCCGTGTACGACAGAGTCTCGTTTTCTGCAGGTCCTGTGACGAAAGATACTACACCACTACGGGGGAAGAAATTGATACGGTCAGGACCGTTTCAAGACGGACCCAAGGGACTTTTATTTTTACTCAACAGTTGTGGTGGCACCGCTTGTCGTCACTCTCACTATTTTAGATTGGTAGTGATGTTTTGCGACAGTTGACAATCGACGACGTAGTTTCTGAACTTACACACACATACAAAATGTCGCCAAGTGAACATTTATAAACACTAAACTGAAAATATCTACTAGATCTATCGCACACTATTGTGTCTGTGAAGCTGTCGACAAACGCGACGATTTAAAGTATTGTTTTTGTCATTCAAATAATGTAAAAAAATTAATATTTTTAAAACTAAATTTGCTGTTTTTTTTCCTTCTTCTTATTTTGAGATTAAAAAACACATTTTAAGTGAAATATTGCAGGTATTAAAAGGTACGTAGGCTCTAGGGCGCTTTACCTGATCGGGCTGATCAACAAAGTGGCACTGGATGTGATCGAAACAACCATTGATTCTTTGTTTTTTATCCAGTGGTAGGCCACTATTCCTCGACTTAAGCGTATTCGTAGATACGCGGTCGCGGTACTTCATCTTAAGACTAGCAACGCCATCTATCACACTTCACTTTAAACATCATAAATGGCGTTAATAGTAAGCTGACTCACAGCTGATGGTGTCATCGATAATTTTGTTTTGTTTCTACCTTGAGCACAACTTGCGTCTATTTTTTAATAATTTTTTAGCACTGCGTCTTTTGTTAGGGCTAAACGCATATGTAATAATTACGCTAATGTGTTAAGGATGAGTAAGGTTGAATTTAACCCTCTTTGGTAGTCGCATGGTCTACTCTCGCAATTGACTAGACTGCCGATGACGGGACGATCATGGTTCGATCCCAGTTGGGCGTACTGAGTGTTTTTCCCCCCTATATAGTTTCCCACCATCTTTCCACACAAATGCGTGTACACTTCTACAAGGTTCAACCTTGCTCATCCCTAACCAAGTAGCGTAATTAGTACATAAGCCTATAACCCGAAGGGTGGTAAGACGCGGTTATAAAAGGTTCAATTTAGAATAAGTGTACCCACATTTACGTGGAGGGAGAGTGTAAAATCATCTGGAGGAAATCCAATATTAGGGCAACCGACCAAGATTTGAACCCCGATCTCCTTGTCATTGGGACTCCATTCTTTTGCAAGAGTGAGTAACTATTTAGATCATTCGAGAACGTTAGCCGGTTTGAGTCTTACTAGTGAACCTACAGTAGCCCCATGGCTTCTTTGGTGCTGACTGACAGCTCACATCTGACAGCTAAAAGATTTGAAAAGCTACCAGAACAAATGATGTATCCCTACGCCGAACCATATGATCTGCAAAAACATGTGTTTAGCAGCTGTCACTTCTGACGGTCAAAATGTAGGTATACACCTAAATGTTGGCTGTCAGAAGTCAGCTGTGAGCTGTCAGTCAGCACCAAAGAAGCCATGGGGCTACTGTACTTAGAACTTACTGTAAACAGAGTATAAACTCTTGATATATCTGATAAACACATAAGTGACGAGGATACATTTCCTCAAATCGACCAGAAGAGGAGCATTATAACGTACTATGACCCCATTTGATTTTTCAACTTGCGTGGGAACCTCTTGAACGAAGGACCTTCTGTAATCTATATGGTCAAGATTCGCCTCACCTCAATGTCATGGCAACTGTTGTTAATCTTAGGAGGGGCGTCCACACACAAGGTCTTGAAGGCGTCCAGGATGGACCGGTATCCGGTGCACCGACAGATGTTACCGCCGAAAGAGTTCTCCATTTCCGCCATAGTCGGCCCTTTTCCTTGTCGAGACAGACTAGAGTGGAAGGACAGGTCGAGGACTTTAGTAAGAGGTACACTTAGTTTACCCAGAAAGATAGAAGTCTTACCTTGACCTATTACACTATGGTCCTACCTTATTCTCAAAAGCAATCGGACCAATATCATCTTCTCTCGCCATTACACCTACGTTTGGATATGGTTGGTGAAGTTTAAGAAAAGGAAAAGTGTCTTACCACGTTTAGAAAAGAGCTACTATTTATGGGAACATGAATTGTCCATGACAAATAGATTCCTTCACAAAAGTATATAGTACCAAGGGCGCCCATATGGGTTTTCCAAATTGGGGGCGGATTAGAGTCGCATCTGCCAGGGGTGTGGTATCCGCTTCCCCTTTTAGAGAGAAAATTTAATGAATTTAACCTTTTTGGGTGGAATTTTAGAGCAACAGAACATAATTTTGAGTTAATTATATGCAATTCAAGGGACAATTTTTCGCAAGAACAAAAAAAGTTTCTAAAAAATGTTTGCAAAATAAATAAAATTTAGTTGTAACTGAACCCATTGAAAAGAAACGTTATATTATTCACAAGTTTATTGAACAGAACAACATAAAAAGAAAGCTGATAAAGATGGAATGGGAGTAAATCTACATTTTATCATTTTTTATTTCTGTTGACTGGATATTGATGATTCAAAGTTGTTAGTAACAAATCCAAATACCAAATATACAATTTTATTTTTTCTCATAAAAATTATTTAAAAAAAAGAGAATAAATATTGCATAGGTTGTAAGGGAGGCTATAACCCCTCCCCCTTATCGCCCATTTATGGGGCCCATGTATAAGATCCCCACTACAGTAGCCCCGTGGCTTCTTTGGTGCTGACTGACAGCTCACAGCTGACTTCTGACAGTCAACCATCTGTCAGCTGTCAGTCAGCACCAAAGAAGCCATAGGGCTACTGTAGGTTTAGTAATAATAATATTTAGCATCAAGTCTTACTACCCGTTCGGGTTATACGCTTTAATTACTAATTACCCTTATGGATTAGGAATTGGGAAGGTTGAATTAGAGGAAGTGAACCCGCATTTGCGTGGAGGGAGAGTGGAAAACCATTTAGGGAAAAACCGCCCCCAGTTCACCCAACCGAGATTCGAACCTCGATCTCCCCGTCCTCAGCAGTCGAGCTCAACACGACTAGCGCGTTAGCCAACTACGCCACAGAGGCGGGTGAGGTTTATTAAGATATACAAAATATGCTTTTTATTCTAACGTGCCCCCCTCCCCGTTGGCCCGTTGTTCAATCCTAATCCATGATGGATTTGAATGGCTGTCTCTAATGTTAACCGACGTGTGTTTGTGTGCGATCTTGTTTAAATTATTATTATTATTATTAGCACCGCGTCTTACTATCCGTTCGGGTTATACGCACTTACGCTAATGTGTAATGGTAGGGTGATTGTGAGATGAAATGGAGGACCTACAGTTTAACGTGGGATCCGAACCACGGTGGAGGCCTGGCATTCCCCACATTCACAAGACGTCTTGTCAGAGGTGAAGGAAGGGTTTGGTAATCAGATAAATCTGTGTCGGGACCGAGGATTGAACCCCGGCCGCCAGCTCAGAAGTCTGACACCTTACCCCCTAGACCACCAAGTCAGCCATCTTGCTTAAAACATAGAGGTGTGTTCCGAAGGAGCCACTGCGCTGACCTGTACATGTTCATGACCATTCCAGGGGTGCAGTAACCGCATTGAGTGCCGTTGTAGTTCGCAAGGGTGGTTTGAATGGGGTGGTACCCTTTCTTCCGGTCGCCCAGACCCTCGACGGTGGTTATCTCCCATTGGTGGCAGGAAAACACCAGCACCAGGCACTGGAAGAGAAGTCACAATGCCGTCTTACAAGGCTTATCAGTGCTAATGATCGTAAAAAAAAATCAAACTCGAGATTTTAATAAATATCGACGTTTAATGGCTCATTGAAACCGATAAAAAGATTTTCGCGATGCCGTATGTCTTGTGTGTCTACAGCTGAAACAATTTTTTACCGATCAGGCTAGAACTTATTATCTGGGGGTTTTCATAAGGGTCCCGCCGAAAGGTTTTTGTAATTAAATATCAAATCCTAAAATTAAGGCTAGTTTAATTAGGGGTAGAAAGAGAAAATATCACTTTTCTCGAAATTCACTCCAACAATTTTAATCAGTTTTTTTGAATCTAGCCCTTACTTACCACTAAAAATAAAATAGAAAATCTAATTTTTTTAATGAAATTGACACGAAAGATAATTTACATAAGCGAAATTTATAATTTTGATCATATCTACGCAACTATTATTAATATTATTATTATTACCGCGTCTTACTACCCGTTCGGGTTATACGCACTTACGCTAATGTGTAATGGTAGGGAGATTATGAGATGAAATGGAGGACCTACAGTTTAACGTGGAATCCGAACCACGGTGGAGGCCTGGCATTCCCCACATTCACAAGATGTCTTGTCAGAGGTGAAGGAAGGGTTTGGTAATCAGATAAATCTGTGCCGGGACCGAGGATTGAACCCCGGCCGCCAGCACAGAAGTCCGACACCTTACCCCCCTAGACCGCCAGGTCACCTATCTACGCAACTGTTTCAGATGTGAAATAACTTACTATACCAAAGTTGTTGTACTACTGGCTGTTCTTGGTTTTGATGACGTAATATACATGGCAAAATATAATTGGTCAGTGACACCAATTATTAAACAAATTTAAAAAAAAATTATATTTGAAATATTTTTACTTCAACTAAAATCATTGTACAGTTTTAAACATTCAACGATTCAAATTAGGATTCGAGATTCGTAAGAAAATTTAAGATTTAGTTTCGAGAAATATATAATTCAATCCATATTTTTTCTTTTCTTTTTTTCAAGCCGTCGATTTTAAGTTTTATAGCGATAAAAAGAATCATAATATTAAAGGTAGGCTTAATTCGTTTTCAAGGAAATTTAACGCAAAACCAAAGCAAATGATGATAAATATATATTTAGCCATCACTAGACAAATAAAGTCAAGTTCTTAATAGGGTCACAACAGAACATTCTGAGATAAATGAGGATTGTTTTTAGTGGCTTATAAGTTTCAAAGCTGACAACAACACACACACACATATATACCTCCAAATAGGTGGTATGGGATGAAGAGAGAGTTATGGACAGTATTTTTTATATAGTTTTTACTACAAAACATTTTTTTGGTCAAAACAAATCAAATATTTCTCCGGTA
Source organism: Timema californicum (assembly GCA_902141385.1). Taxonomy (NCBI): domain Eukaryota; kingdom Metazoa; phylum Arthropoda; class Insecta; order Phasmatodea; family Timematidae; genus Timema; species Timema californicum. Next base: position 43,755 of record CABFOW010004487.1, read on the forward strand.
TATACATATAGTTTCATTTTATTCACGTGGTGATATCAACAGTTGTTGAATATCTGTCGTGATCATAGAAGCGTTAGATGAGAAACTTTTTAAATGAAGAGAAAATGTTGTAATTATATTCTAGGACACTCCTAGACAGATATTCAAATAATGTTGAGATTTTATTTTATTTTATCAATGATGTCCGATAAAAGTTCTTTGTTATAAAAACTATAAAAAATATATATGGACCCTAACTCTCGTCACCAATCCTCCCTCCCCAACCCCCCGCTAACGACCCCCCCCCCTAAGACAATCAAGGTGAACTGACGGAATTGACGACGCCGGTGGTTTCTGCGCCGGTGGTCGGATGTTTCCTCTTGACGTAGACGATACAGGATCCACACCCTCCTTCCTCGCACATGAACTTGGTCCCCGACAAGTGGGCGTAGTCCCTGATGAACGTGTTGAGGTTCGTTTCGACCGGGACCTCCGCGGCCACTGAAACACCAGCAAGTCCCGGATATCAGAATGGCTGACGTCACGATGTTTCTGATGCAACAGAGCTCCAATCTCCACGTCATCTGCAGTCCGGTCTGTTGCCAGAGACTCTCTCCGGTGGCCGCATGGTCTAAGGAGTCATTCTCGCGACTGCAGATCACGTGGCGAATAAGGGTCAAACATCCGGCCGGGTGTACTTAGGGTGTTTTTCCTAAATAGTTTCCCCACGCTCTCTCCACGCGCATACAGACACATTTCCTCTAATGCAGTTGATTTAATCGCAACTTATGATAAACAAGGCAATAGGTAGGCCTACTACTTAACACTAAAGGAAAAATATAAAACGTTAATTACCTGAGTATGATACGTCATTAATAGTAAACGTGGTTTCATTCTTGGTTCTGAAAAAAAAAAAGATAATTTGACATTGTTATACAAACAAACGTGTCATCCGACACAATAGCAAAACAGCCAAATAGCCGCTTGAGTGTGAGGGTTTCACAAATCGTAGCAACCTCGCCCTTGGCAAAGAATATGAATTGAACACTCGAGCACTAGACCAGGGGTCTTCAACATTTTTATGTCCAAGGTCCAAAATGTTTGTTGGCTTGCGGGATGCAATACTGTACCGACAATATTTGGATTGAATACAATAATTCATGTTTTATTTTGGCGTCCCGAGTGTCTCAGTGGTGATGAGCGAAAGCAAAACCTCCCGACTGTGTCCGAACACTTCCGACTGTGTCCGAACACTTCCGACTGAGTACGAACATTTTAGACTATGTCCGAACACTCCCGACTATGTTTGAACATTCCCGACTATGTCCGAACATTTACGACTATGTCCGAACATTCCCAACTATGTCCGAACTTTCCCGACTATGTCCGAACACTCCCGACTATATCCGAACGCTTCCGACTGAGTACAAACATTTTCGACTGTGTCCGAACACTCCCGACTGTGTCCGAACATTTACGACTGTGTTCGAACACTTTCGACTGTGTCCGAACATTTCCGACTGTGTCCGAACATTTACGACTGTGTTTGAATACTTCCAACCGTGTCCGAACATTTACGACTGTGTCCGAACATTTCCGACTGAGTCCAAACATTTTCAACTGTGTCCGAACATTTCCGACTGTATTCGAACACGCCCGACTGTGTCCGAACATTTCCGACTGTGCCCGAACACTCCCGGCAATGCTCGAACTCACCAAACAATAGTACTCTCACCCTTGTCTACTTGAGTAGTTGTTTGAGGGTTCAAGGTACATTTGTATAAAAACGTAATATTTTTATTCGCACATATTAAACTCACACCTACTCAGTATAGCCAAACATCAGAGAGCGAGTACATGCTGTCTTAATCAGTGCAGGTCCCGGTGGGCGATTCCACCTGCCGCACATGCGCGATCCATAGATCCCAACAGGTTTTTGTATCCAGTCGCGTTCGGGGAAACGCTTGAGCTTGTTTGTGGTATGAAGTGACTGTCTCATTTTTAGAATAATAATTTCCTATAGTTTCTTAACAAATATGAAAAGTTATTAAAATTCTTTTTATTATTTCAAGATAAGTTCATTTTATCTTGTAAAGGAGCGCTATCAAGATATATGTATACTATCGATTTGTATAAAATTAGGACCTACCTTATTTCAACTGTCTTATTAGAACCATCCCCTTCCTTATTTTCTTCGCTTCCCCACCTGAAACAAAATTAATCGCACATTAAAATTTAGAACAGAATTACTAAAAATCTGTTGACTTAATTAAACAATTTATTCGAAAGTACCTTCCCAGATACCCAGTTTGAACAAAATTGTTTGAACAATTTTAACCAAACAATTCCAAATTTTCCTAAATTTGTAATCATAAAACTACCCTAAGAGTAAATTTTTCACCAAAAAAACCCTCCTCAAAACAATTAAACAGTTTTATTTATTAGGTAAAACCCTTATTGATTGTTTATTTTGAAAATTAGTTAAAATTATGATTACACTAATTGTAAGTAAGACCATATGACATTTAAATATCAAGTTGTAGCTAAACTCAACAAACCATTAAAGCTGCAGCCACGGTACAGACAGACAGACAGACAGACATTAATAAGACCCGTTTTTTTTTTTTTTAGTTTGCCATCAAACGCCAAGCCCCATAATAATAATCCTGAGGTTATAGAACTACAAACAAGTAAAAACATTTAATCTTGCATTTGCATCAATCTAACAGCAACTATTTGATAGAAACACAACCGACTTCGATGGTTTCATGATCCAAGGCGTCACTCTCACAATAAAGTGCACTGCCTATGTTGGGAATATTAGGGTTAATATCCCGGTTGGGTATAGAGAGGATGTTTTTTTTTTCCAAAATAGTTTTCAATTCTCTCTTTCTACTTCCTAGCAAATGCGGGTACACTCCTTCAAATTTAACCTTATTCCACCTAAACCAAATAGTATGTGATTAGTACATAGGCGTACAACCTGATATGGGTAGTAAAACAGGGTAATAAAATAAAATTAAAATAAGAAATATAACAACACATCTGATAGCTTGATATATTTGTATCAAATACTTGCTTGTACTTTGATTAAAATTAATTTACATTCAAAACTATTTGAGGCCATCCGTTTTCTTAGAGCTTATATATAATTTAAAGGGTAGGTGGAGGGATTAAGGGTGCACCGGGGTGTGAGGGGGGGAAGGGCACACACATGAGATAATATCCGTGTTTTTACAGTTTTTTTTATACGTTAACGGTGACCTGGCGGTCTAGGGGTAAGGTGTCAGACTTCTGTGTTGGCGGCCGGGATTCAATCCTCGGTCCCGGCACAGATTTATCTGATTACCAAACCCTTCCTTCACCTCTGACAAGACATCTTGTGAATGCGAGGAATGCCAGGTCTCCACCGTGGTTCGGATCCCACGTTAAACTGTAGGTCCTCCATTTCATCTCACAATCACCCTACCATTACACATTAGCGTAAGTGCGTATAACCCGAACGGGTAGTAAGACGCGGTGCTAATAATAATAATAATAATAATAATAATAATAATAATAATAATAATAATAATAATAATAATAATACTCCTTGTGCACACCTCCCTTGACACAGCTTC
>CABFOW010004488.1:0-25473 GCA_902141385.1 Timema californicum
AAGGTGACATCAATAATTTAATGGACTAGAATAGCCTACAGCCGTATTTTATAAGCCACAATGTTACATCATAGTTTATGATGATAAAAGGAAGTGTTTGTCTGTGTGTGTTTGTGTGCGATGATAGCCAAATCTACAGCACGCAGAGATCTGTAATTCTTAACATAGGTGGACGGAAGGTGGTCTGATTGAACCTTGAAGCAGGATTTTTAGATTTTTAATTATCTTTTTAATTATGATATTTTAAACCAATTCTTGAAGAAAATATTTTCTATCTGTTTTAGAATTACGTTTAAGAGATAGGGGCACCATGGGGGGGAGGGATGTTTACATAATTCTTATGCCACAAGGGGTCACGGACAACGCCGTGCAGGATTGCTAGTAATTCATAAAAGAAAGCTCGCTAACTTTTCAGATAAATGGAGTGTGGGGTACTCCTATATAATATGTTGAATAATTGCTTCAATAAACCATACATAATTTTATATATACTATATTATTAATTAAACTTTCGAACTGATTTAACTTTTACGAACTATAAGGCAGGATTCGCAAACTAACGGCCCGCGAGACATAGCTGACTGGCCCGTTTATCTGCAATATATTCATATTACTACCCGGCCTGCATCCATGTACTCACACAAAATACAATAGTTTAACTTTAGTGTTTACTACGTAATTTTAAATAACACAAACCATTAGAACTATTTAAAACTATCACATATTTTTGTTTTAACTTGAATTACTTGAGTGTGGGAATTTTAATTTGATAGGGTCACAATTTGTGGGATTGTTTTTTTAAGGTTCTATATAAAATACCACACACTTAAAAAACACTTTATAATTAAAATTTAAACTATTTAACTGGTTAGAACTTTCAAACTCATTTTGGTGAAAACAATATTAGAAAATATCTAACCATTTCTTAAATAAATTGGTATTTCTAAACGTCTGCAATTCATCTCAGTGCTCCTTGCAGTTGACAGCCAGTCCCTTAGTTTAAAAAAAGCTCCATCGTGTTTCAAGTTTTCTTTGTAATGTACAGTCAGAGTAAACTTATTTGTGTCGCAGGATTATGTTACTTCTTGACGTTGGGTGCTACCTGAAGCTTGCTCGGTGACCGCCAGCCGACAGGTTAACTCGAGGAGCTCATGTTTTGTACCTGCCTTCTGGTACATTCGAGCTGGAAGTGAGTAGTTTAGAAAATGCTCACTTGATTGCGCTGTAGTCACTGGGGACCGCACCTAGCGATCTCTCTGTGTCCGTGGTTCAACTAAAGCACCTCCACGCCTGTTATAGCAACACTTTGACCCCGATGGGAGCTTGGACTAGCATCTGTCGGTGATCATAATTCGCAGCGTAACGCTTCACTTATCTTGACAAAAGAGATAGCAGGTTCTTATTTCTAGCAAATTGTTGGTTTTTATAATATGAATGTAAGTTGTTCAGGAACCAGAGGATCATGAAGTAAACTGAAAGTACAGGCTCCTAAATCTCTTCGAGGAGTTTATTTTTTTCGAATTTATCTTTTGATCTAATTATAATATTCGACCCCTTACCTCAGTCGGTAGCGTGTCTGTCTTCTGAGATAAGGGTCCTGGGTTCAATTCCCAGCATGGCCAACAATTGTATCATTGGTGAAATGTGGGTTTCCCCTTTCACAGTGATAAATTAACGGCTGGGGACTGGATGTTGTTACTTTCCTAGTCTTAAGATAGATTGTAAGGCATATGAAGCTACGACAGGCCTAACCAGCCGGTGGTGAAAAATATTTATTATGACTTGAATATAAAAGTGAGCCAGGACATAGGCTGGTAACAGTAGATGGATGTAAAGTAATAGGCTGGTAACAGTCATGAATGTAAAGTAATAGGCTGGTAACAGTAAAGGATGTAAAGTAAATGTGCCTGAGTGTGATGATTTGTCGGCCAGTGTGTGTATCGGTCAAGAGAGGAGAGGAGTGTATGAGTGTGAGTGTGTGAGTGTGTGAGTGTGTGTGTACTGGAGTATGACGTACCGGCCTGACCGCATACCACGCTGGCCCGCGGCAAGGCCTCCATATCACTCGCACGTTACTCAACCAGGAGACATTCTCACCACACACTACGGTTTCTAACGAGCACGGCCCAATACTCTCGTGTTGGACTAGACTGGAAGAGCGGGGTTTGATCCCTGTCGGGTGCACTGACAGTGTTTTTACCTAAATGCTTATCCTCTTTCCTTCAATGCAAATGCAAGTGTACTTCCTAACAATTAACCCTTTAAAATTCCTAAACCTTTAGAGTAATTAATACATAGGTGTAAAATACGAACGGGTAGTAAAACGTGGTGCTAATAAAGATCACGTGGTTATCCTCAAATACACCTTGGAGATACTCCAATCCATTCTGGAGACATTAGGATACAACTGGATAATATCCTAAGACACTCATGAAGTCACTCAGATACTTAATGGATATAGGGTGAACTCTGGTGTAGGCTATAATGTTGCCCATTCCTAGACAAGATGGGTACTCTCACAGACTCCCTGGAGATACACAAATAGTTCCTAGTGGTCCCCGGAGACCATCTGGGAGTACACAAAGCTTTCTCAGCTCTGTTACTTGCAAACTAATGGTTAAAACTAATGCACAACATCTAAAATAACATTCTACTGTTTCGCAAGCTGAGAGGCAATGTATTGGAACTATTTTCTGACTTCTCAAAATATTCACAGACTAGATCAAACTACATACTCCAAGCAAGCCGCCGAGGAAGAAATGGATAGTTTTGGATGGTAAAATAAATGTATTATCAAAGCATTATTTAATTATATAAATTCCACATGATTATAATAATATGCTAGATACACTACGGTTCCAAGTATGTAAACAAAATTGATCTTCTTCTTTTCTACTTTTAAAAACATTATTAATATTACACATTATTTTTAAACTCATTTCGCCCCACAAATACATTTTCGAAAAATAGATCAAACTGAATTATATATGTATTCCTTAAATCCCACTTTTACATGAATGAAACGTTAAATAATGAATGTTATTAAAAAATAAGATGTTGTAATATTCATCTATTATCAACATAGAGAGGGGGCAGGGGGAGTAAAAGAATCAAAATGAGAAAACAATTGTGATCAAATGGGGTACCCTCCAAAATTGTTGGAGAGCAGCTTAAACGATTCAAGAAATACAATTAGAAATTAGAAATGAGACCTAATTTGATGTAAACAAATCTTCTCAAAAGTAAGTATACGCAGCCAAAATGTTTTGGAAGACGGGAATCATTATATGAGCGGACGATTACTAAAATGTTTCTTTATTTATTTCAAAACATGATATACAGTATTATAAAATAGTAGTTTTACACTTAAGCTGAACTCAGTTGACATTAGTTCCTGATTATTTTTGTGACTGCCAGAGTCAACGGAATTATATGATCAGAGTCGCTGACGGATGAGCTTATCCCACAAAGTTAATCACTAAATATAGTTTGTATTTGGCCTCCACGGGCTGTTAATGTGTTTGTATATTTCATCATTTCTCTAACCACGAGAAAGCAATCGTCTTGTAACATGGATACTTCCGTTTGTAAACAATTACAGGAATCATTTCCAACGTGAAAATGGAGAACTTTCAGTGTCTGAAATTAACAACACGGAGAAGGAAGTCATCAAGTCCATTCAACGTGAATGTAATATTGATGTCCTTACGTCCTTAAGGAGACGAGGCTGGAACTGTGCACTTGAAATCAAGAATCACGCAACGACATGATACCACACATGTTGGCTGTCCAATTATTTGGCCGGCACGTCGTTCAGGGCTAAGGCTCACGAGCTGAGAGAAACATGAGATGTCACGAGTATTCACTCTGATGGACAGGGAGGATTACATCTAGAAACTGATTCCGCAACATGGCGCTGCTTTATTTGAAATCACTCAAGTTATTTTTGGTGACCCTGTATTCAGCAGCGGAGGACAGAAGTCATGGATATTTATATTTAACTATGATGTTTTTCAGGTAGTTCATTTAGAGCCAGCAGCTTCCTTGTTAATTAATGTTTCCAATCATGTTTTACGTTATTTTGTAGCCGGACAAGGAAGAATGGCTATCATATAAAATGACAGTAAAACGAACTTTAGAGGTGCTTAAAAATCATTTAAGAAGTTTGATTGGGAAGAAAATATCACAATACAGCACATATAAACGTTTTGTGTTGTGGTTTAACCCTCATACAGAACTCTGGTGGGGTGGATGGTGGAGGGTGGGCACCACCAATCGCAAAACCATTACATCGCGTTTTGGGAACAAATACATTGCAGGTCCGTCACGTCGCATCTCTCCACCTCTCTACACACAGATAGCCATATTGGACAACACGATTTCAACAAGTTGTGTTACAATATAAACGCACTCCCAACTTGTTGGGGATGTTGGCCAACATGTTGGTGTTGAGAGAGCCGGTCAGACCCAACAAGTTGTGATGGAGAATTCCTCACTAAAAAGAATAAATAATAATTAAGTTAAAATCTACAAGTAAAATTAATCAAGTACCGGTAATTAACTCCCTCAACGAGTCCTATCAAGAAATTTGTTTTTATCAAAGAAGTGACATAAGCCAAAGTATAAAACCTTGGTAATATTTCACTCTTCTCACAATAGTTTGGTAAATACTAATAATAATAATAAATATATTGTAAATTAAAGGGTTTTATTAATTGGACTGTGTTTTTATTTCATCGGTATCTTCATCATTTAAACTCATTTATTAACACGTTTGGGTTGAAGCTGTTCAAATCAGACATTATGGTGTTAGGTCCAAGAACATATTATATCCGTGTCATGTTTTTATTGCAACTAAACATTTCTTACTTTATCTTGACCCCTTGGAGATAGAAGTATTATGATCGTAAAAAAAAAATTAAACTCAAGATTTTGATAGATTAATGTCGACATTTCATGGTCCCTTGAAACCGAGCAAATGGTTTTTATGGTCCCTTGAAACCGAGAAAATGGTTTTAATGGTCCCTTGAAACCGAGTAAATTGATTCCTTGAAACAAAGAAAATGGTTTTCATGATCCCTTGAAACCGAGAAAATTGTTTTCATGGTTCCCTGAAACCGAGAAAATAGTTTTCATGGTTCCTTGAAACCGAGAAAATGGCTTTAATGGTCCCTTGAAACCGAGTAAATTGTTTTCATGGTACCTTGAAACCGAGAAAATGATTTTAATGGTCCCTTGAAACCGAGTAAATTGTTTTCATGGTACCTTGAAACCGAGAAAATGGCTTTCATGATACCTTCAAACCGAGAAAATGGTTTTCATGGTTCCCTGAAACCGAGAAAATTGTTTTCATAGTTCCTTGAAACCGAGCAAATGGTTTTTATGGTCCCTTGAAACCGAGAAAATGGTTTTCATGGTCCCTTGAAACCGAGTAAATTGTTTTCATGGTTCCTTGAAACCGAGAAAATACCTTGAAACCGAGAAAATGGTTTTAATGGTCCCTTGAAACCGAGTAAATTGTTTTCATGGTACCTTGAAACCGAGAAAATGGTTTTCATGGTCCCTTGAAACCGAGAAAATGGTTTTCATGATCCCTTGAAACCGAGAAAATGGTTTTCATGATCCCTTGAAACCAAGAAAATGGTTTTCATGATCCCTTGAAACCGAGGAAATGGTTTTCATGATCCCTTGAAACCGAGAAAATGGTTGTCATGGTTCCTTGAAACAAATAAAATTGTTTTCATGAACCCTTGAAAACGAGAAAATTGTTTTCATGGTCCCTTGAAACCGAGAAAATGGTTTTCATGATCCCTTGAAACCGAGAAAATGGTTTTTATGATTCCTTGAAACCGAGAAAATGGTTTTCATGGTTCCTTGAAACAAAGAAAATTGTTTTCATGAACCCATGAAACCGAGAAAATTGTTTTCATGAACCCTTGAAACAAAAAAAATTGTTTTCATGGTGCCATCTCTTTTTATCTGGGACTATAAACGAAAGCATTTTACCGATTGGGCTAAGATGTCCCCCGAAGGGTTTTTGGAATCATATATTAAACCCTAAAATTAAGGGCCGTTCAATAAAGGAAAAATAGAGGAAAAAAAATAGATTTTATCAAAATCCGCTCAAACGAATTGATTACGTTTTTTATCTAGGAACTTATTAACATTACAAAAAAAATCGAAGCTATCATTTTCCCATGAAAGAGATTTTACATGAGCAGAAATTTGCAATTTTTGATCAGACCTTCGCAACTATCTGAGATACGAGATAAGTTATCACAGTAAAGTTGTAGAACTATCTGAGAGCAACATATTTTAGTTGACATGCATTTTGTCAAACCAACAGTTTCTATGATATACAATTATATATAACTAAATGGAGATCACAGTGATGAGGGTAAGAAGGAAGAGGAAATAGATCAAAAGTTATGCGAGTAAGAAGGAGGAGGAAATAGATCACATTGATGAGGGTAAGAAGGAAGAGGAAATAGATCACACTGATGAGGGTAAGAAGGAAGAGGAAATAGATCACACTGATGAGGATAGGAAGGAAAAGGAAATAGATCACAGTGATGAGGGTAAGAAGGAAGAGGAAATATATCACATTGATGAGGGTAAGAAGCATGAGGAAATAGATCACACTGATGAGGATAAGAAGGAGGAGGAAATTGATCACACTGATGAGGGTAAGAAGGAGGAGGAAATAGATCACACTGATGAGGATAGGAAGGAAGAGGAAATAGATCACACTGATGAGGGTAAGAAGGAAGAGGAAATAGATCACATTGATGAGGGTAAGAAGGAAGAGGAAATATATCACAGAGGAGGGTAAGAAGGAGGAGGAAATAGATCACACTGATGAGGGTAAGAATAGATCACACTGATGAGGATAGGAAGGAAGAGGAAATAGATCACACTGATGAGGATAGGAAGGAAGAGGAAATATATCACACTGATGAGGGTAAGAAGGAAGAGGAAATATATCACACTGATGAGGGTAAGAAGGAAGAGGAAATAGATCACACTGATGAGAGAAAGAAGGAGGAGGAAATAGATCACAGTGATGAGGGTAAGAAGGAAGAGGAAATAGATCACACTGATGAGGGTAAGAAGGAAGAGGAAATATATCACACTGATGAGGGTAAGAAGGAAGAGGAAATAGATCACAGTGATGAGGGTAAGAAGCAAGAGGAAATAGATCACACTGATGAGGGTAAGAAGGAGGAAATAGATCACAGTGATGAGGGTAAGAAGGAGGAGGAAATAGATCACACTGATGAGGGTAAGAAAGAAGGAGGAAATAGATCACACTGATGAGGGTAAGAAGGAAGAGGAAATAGATCACTGAGATGAGGGTAAGAAGGAAGAGGAAATAGATCCCACTGATGAGGGTAAGAAGGAGGAGGAAATAGATCACAATGATGAGGGTAAGAAGGAGGAGGAAATAGATCACACTGATGAGGGTAAGAAGGAAGAGGAAATAGATCACACTGATGAGGGTAAGAAGGAGGAAGAAATAGATCACAGAGATGATGGTAAAAAGGAAGAGGAAATAGATCACAGTGATGAGGGTAAGAAGGAAGAGGAAATAGATCACACTGATGAGGGTAAGAAGAAGGAGGAAATAGATCACTGAGATGATGGTAAAAAGGAAGAGGAAATAGATCACACTGATGAGGGTAAGAAGGAGGAAGAAATAGATCACAGAGATGATGGTAAAAAGGAAGAGGAAATAGATCACAGTTATGAGGGTAAGAAGGAAGAGGATATAAATCACGGCTATGCTTTGACGTACAGTAATAATTATTACTATAGATGCGACTTTCTCTAAATAATAACAATTAAATCTTTGTCAATAATTTCTTGATTTCGATGATACCTGTATGTTTCGAAAATCTTTTTATTTGTAATGCATTTCATATTAAATTAAGTATAAGCGAATGATAAAATATTTCACTTTCTTTTGTTGACCATTGTTAAGTAACTGGGTGTTAGATACAATGTAATGAATGTCGAAGAGACATGATAACGTCATTGTGTTGTGTCTTGTGTAATGTTAGTAATGTTTACAATTAGGAAATTGTCATAATTCAAACGAGTGGGTTTCCATCCAACTAGACAAATAGTCTGATCATGTATTTCTGAGTAGTGTAAATGCAATCTTTATGAACACAGATGACGGATACAAACATGTTTGTAAGCATTGAGGCTCTTTTTATGTGGTGAAAGAGTAATGGCTCAGAATTAGTGTTGTTCGGATGAACGTCATGCTAGGACTGAGGACGTAGTGTTTCCGTGGAGCTCACCAGAGCTAGATAATCTACTCTCGCGAAGAAAACAAGTACCGGGAATTGCTGGCCTATGCTCAGTAGCACATGTGGCTTACATTGCAGACATGTAGACAAGGCCATCACAAGTATGGTGAAGAGAGAAACTACACTCCACGCGAATTAATTCCTCATAGACATACATCGGTTAGAAACATTGATACCTATTATTTAGCTAACATATCTAAGTTTTAGTCGAACTCGATGGTCTTGGGGAAAAGTGCTCGCCTCAGGGCTCCAGGTTCGTGGGTTCAAACCCTGCCTAGGTCAACGGATTTTTCTTGAGCGATAAAAGTCCGTAGCACAACTTTCTTCGGAGGGGAAGTAAAGATGTCGGTCCCGTGACGATTGTGGCTTGTACAGAGAACCCTGGGAGGTATGAGAAAATACTTTTCACAGCAAAATTGTGTCCTTTCGCTTTCGCTCATAGGAAGTGCTCGTGTGCTGATATAATAAGTCAGTTTAGAAAGTTCACGTTAAATATCTCAAATATATAAAAAATGTGATTTTAAACAGCTACTTTCTATCGAAGTATCCATACAAACAGATTTAATTGGATAGTGCGTATCCCTTCATCCAATGAAATAGTTAAAGATATAAGTAGTGGACGTGATGCGGTAGGTCAATATGACCTTGAACATGCCTGTAAACATCGTTGTGCGACGTGAATTTTGTTGCGTCGTTAATCCTCTGTCTTGTCAACATGTTGATTGCTAATTAATTGTCGATCGTCGTCCAGGAAGGTAGACTTCCCCGCCACGTCCCGAACCGAGCCTCAAGACATATCGATTATTGATGATTAATTGTCGATTATCAATGATTGATCGGCGCTCGGAAAGGTTTCTAGCGTAGAGTTCCCACCCCCTCCCCTAAGCCATGTTGAGTTGCTATTTCCCTCTTACACTAACGGGTTTAAATACCTGTGACGTCACCATTTCCTCTTCAGATAACGGCTAAAAACACCCCTCCCCTTCAACCATTCCCCCACAACCACATCCCGAGTCAAAACACTTTCTCCCCTTCAACCCCATCCCTCTTCCGCTAACGGCTCAAAACACTTTCTACCTACAACCACCTCCCCCTTAAACCCCCCTCCACAGCTCTGTCCCTCTTCCACTAACGGCTCAAAACACCACCCCCCTCCCCTACAACCACATCCCAGGTAAAAACACCCCTCCCCTTCAACCCATCCCCTACAACCCCACCCCTCTTCCGCTAACGGCTCAAAATACCCCCTCCCCTACAACCACATCTCGGGTCAAAACACCCCTCCCCCTTCAACCCTTCCCCTACTATCCCGCCCCGGTAGCCATAAACCCTGTCCTCTGGCTTATAATTTATTAAATAAACATTTTTGTCCACGTCGGGAATTGAATCCCGCTACTAATAGACATATTATCAAACGAGTTAATGTTACGGGTGAGTATTGCAAACAACAATCATAGGTGTAGCTGGTATTCGGCCTAGACAACGGTGGGCGCGAATAACAAAGGTCCACTACTCGCGTCAAACGAATAACAAGGATGTTTTCAAAAGTCTCTGATGGAGATTGAAAGATAACATATTCTACGTTATCACCAGGGATGTTGCTTTAGATTCTTACTACCCGAGCGGGTTACACGCACTTACGCTTAATATCCCATCTAGATGGTGAGTTTTGTGTATTTTTACCCTATCGTTTCGGTACTCTAACAGATGAAGAGGTGTTCGAGCTTAATAACGAAAAACTGTTATTTACCTGTGCCGGAGTAAAACCCGGTTCACCTACCATTATGAACTTTGAACGCGTTTAAGAGTTAAGCAGCTGGTTATCGGCAGCGTATTGCACAGTAGACCCTACAAATCATCCAGCACGTTTAGAGGTCAGGTATGCTAACCATGCTTAGAGCCGGCTATATTAATTTAACGTTTGTGGGTCGGGGTGTGCTTATATGAGGGCAGAAAATATCCACATTATACACAGTATGGATGTGAGCGACATACATGTAATTTACAAAGTAGAGGATCGAGGTTACATAGAGTTCTGTGACTCTCCACTGAAGTACTACCCTAGAGGAGAACTACCTGTACTGTGTACAAGGGGACGTTGTGGCCATGTTGCCCAGGCCTACAACACCACCCTTCACGACACCGTCACCAGAGTCGTCTGTCTAGAGTACTCACAGACCTAAATAATATTGCTGCTTGTAATGTGACAAGTTCACACACGTAATCTAAGCCACACGGTATTCAATAGCCTCGGTGTTCTAAGTCCAACCAATCATGAGACCCAGCTTAGTAGGTATGAGGACGAAAAATGTACACGCATTTTCAAAAAGTGTGTGGAAAAAAATACCTTCGGTCTACGTTCGCACGCATTCATCATCCGGTGTCGCTAATAATTTTGTCTCATGAAAAGAGTTCACGAATAAAAGAATATTTAAGAACCTTTAATTTATAAGAAGATCACCTGAATGATCGTGAAAATAGGTGAGGGAATACTTGAAGCACTGTCCCAATTTCACGAGGCCGGAGCTCAAAACTCAGATTTCCTGATGACGATGTTTAAAAATATAGGTTTTAACACCTACTAAACGCATGAATGGTAAAATTATGTTCAAACATAAATTATATCTTTGATCAAACAGTATTTATAACATGGGAATCATTCACACATGTAATCTAGTCTAATTATGGTATAGAGTACAGATTGAAAATCAATTGTTGTTTGAGTATGATGTATTTTTATTAGCACTATGTCTTACTACCTGTTCAGGGTATACGCCTATGTACTAATTACAATAATCGTAAACCTAAGATAGACACAACATCCAGCCGTTAATTCATCATTGTGAGAGGTTCAACTGAGATAAGGCGTCGGAATAAGTGTAATGTAGAGGTCTTATAAAGTTTAAGTACAATGCAGAGTTGAGATAAATGTTCAGTTTTTTTTAAGTATGATGTAGAGATCTGATTAAATTTAAGTATAATTAAGTGTTCAGATCAATGCTCAAATGTTGTTGCTTAATTATGATGTAGAGCTCTGATCTAAGATAAAATATTGTTAAAGTATTAAACAGGGCTTTGTTCTAGCATAAAATTTAGTGTAAGTACCATATATGGCTAAGGATCCGTCAAGTATGATGTAAAGACTTTATCGATGATTTCCTATTAAGTATGAAACACAGCTTTGATCAACTATAAAATATAATATATTATGTATAGCGAAGGATGCGCATAAGTACGAGGGAGTATCAAACAGTTTCAAGACTGTCTCGGAAAAATGAAAAGAGAGTGGAGCAAGTGTATGCTTGCGCTAGTGTGATGTGACTGTGACTTTAATCTGTCAGTAGGACAAGTGGCATCATTCTGTGTAGACCAACGTTTATTGTATGGCCTGCACGGGTGCATTTGCGATTATATTATGGACCGCAGGCTCGAGCAGTGAGTGAACATCAAACTCTACGTCTTACTCAGAAAATCTGGAATGGAGACCTTCCAAATGATGCAGGAGGCTTGCGCCAATGAATCTATGAGCCATCCGGTGAGGGGAACTCGTGCTTCAGGAGCGACAGAACGTCACTGAAAGACGAAGGGAGGTCAGGGCGCTCTTCCACATATAATTAACACGTAAAATACAAAAACTAATAAATTCTAATAATGTATGGAAGATATTAACTCACGGTGAAATCAACTTACCGGAAAATTCCAAAATTTCTGGAAAATTCTCCAACTGATTATTTATTAAGGATCAATAGATTAGCATCTCCCACGCAGGCCCCACTTCAATGAAATGGCAGAGCTGTTTCTCTCTGTTCTTCGCGCCATCTACAAGCGATAGTTTTCGTTTGGCGCAATTCTTCAACTTACATCCCCACCTTTGTGTCCGGGTGAAAACCCTCCCCAAAGAAGTCAGTTCTGTTTGTATATTAATGTCATTACTGGCTAAACATTTTGGATGGGAGTGCAAGGTGTCGTCTTGCCTCCCTTACGTGTGCGTGGCTGTTGGAGCGTTTTGAGCGACCACTGTTTAAGAAGTAGTTGATGGTGAGAGTCGGTGGATCTGTCGTCACCGGCAGGCCTGTGCAGCCCGTCTTAGCAGTGGGGGTCAAAGGGTTCCGTTAGAGTAGAATGAAGGCTCATTCGGTCAGAAAGGAGCTCATGCAGGGGGGCAAGTGGTTCACCACAAACCCAAAGGCCAAAACTTTAGTGGAAGCTGCCCTCTCGAGGGGCAACAAGCCTGCAGTCAAGACTGAAGCCAGGGGGTTCACTCTAACTGCCGTAGTCAAGCGTGCTGCTAGACGAGGTGAGCGCATGTGGCTTTCGGGTGACGAATCGGCCCTTTCTAAAACGAACAGGGCTGGTTTGACCTCCCAAATTACTGGGGAGATGGCCGTAAGAAGCAGCTAGCCTGGCGAAGCCAGCGGGGCCCCTCCGACTACCAGAGGTTATCGTGCCAATGGCAGCTGCCATCAGGAGTCGCTGTCTCTTATTAAGACAAGTGACGATCCGGCCCTTACTAGGGATAACATGGTGGCAAGCGTGAGCTCCTCAAATATCGGGGAGGTGGACGCAGATATCCAGGTTGAAGTCAGTGGGTCCCCTCCAACTACCGGAGGTATGTGTGCCACTGACCGATCTATCGTGGTATTTTTTATTGCATCCTTGGACTTCAGTTTGTTGGTCAGTGCTGGCCCACTACAAGTCGTTGGCAGCAATGCTGATGTGGACGATTCTAGCGGGGCCCCTCCAACCACACGAGGTGTGCGTGCCGCTGAAGGCCAAAAATTCTTGAGGCCCTGTTCAGGGCTGACAGCATGCAAACTGGGAAAGATGGCGAAAGCTCCCGCCAGAACGATGGGTGGAAACCTAACGGTGCCAACGGAAGACCTGACCAAGAGGAACCCAGCTGTCTTTAGCTGGTAAAGACTGCTGCAAGCGGCAGTGACGCTAGCGTGGTCACAAGGGCCTCCAAAACACGCGTCAGCTCTGGCACCTCCCGCCAAGGGGTATCGGTAGGTAAGAAACGTCCGGCTGGATTTGGTTCTAACTTGGAGGACCGGGTCAAACACTTCGCGTGTGTCGACAGCTCGTGCTATTCCATGGACGTAGAGGGACTGTCTTTAGGACCAGACCTCCCGTTGATGCGTGATGAGTCGAGCCGGGAGTCCGATGAGGAGTCTGAGGGATCTCAGACCGTAAGACTCCGGTGAAGGGGAAAGGCCAGCAACACCAGGAATCTATCGGGGGGAAACCCTTACAATTGAAAGCGGTAGCTCTGGTGATGAGAGCAAAGTCAATGGTGGCACAGGCCAGGGTGCTCCAGCATTGGTCAAAGGTGAAAAGCGGTGGAAATCGGTGGAAACCTAAGGGTAACAACGCAAGCTGTGCCTTATCCCAGCTGGTTACTAGTGGTTCAGGGCCAGGCTCACAAAGCCAAGAGAAAGATCCCTCCCATCATCTTGTGTGATGTGGTTGAGCACTCCAATGTGGTGAAGGCCATCTAATCCAAGGTTCGAGAGCCTGTGGAGGTGGTCAGGCAGCCGGGCGATTGAGTGCGCCTCCAGTGCGGGTCGGAAGAATCTTACCGCACCCTCCATAAGTTCTTGCTGAGCTTAGAGATCCAGCATTGGTCCCACGAGCTGGGACGGAGCAACTGACAGGGTCGTGGTGAAGGGACTCCTGACACGGACAAACTATGGTGACATCCAGGAAGAGCTGGTGGAGATAGGTTTCCCCATGAAATCCCTCACCGAGATGCTATCTCAGTGGACCGAAGGAAGGCAGTGGTTTCCGATCTTCGTTGTCTCTCTTTTGACTCCCAGGGAGCATACCGCAAGGCTGTACTCCATATCAATCTTATGCGGGTTCCACGTCAAGGTGGTGAAGTACAAGTATCCCAACGACCCGGTTCAGTGCAAGAACTGTTGCCAGTTTGGGCGTGTATGGAGGTATTGCCGTACTAAATCTAGGTATAGGGTCTGTGGTGGGTACCAGGAGAGGGGCGGGTGCCCGGAGGAGAGATGATCGCCCAAAAGTGCCTGCACTGCTCAGGAGCATACTTCTCTGCGTGGTGGAGCTGCCCCACGTACAATACCTTGTGAGTGGCAGGGACTGTGTGGCCCTCCAAGGGTTAAGAAAGGATGACGGATGGTCTATGCGAAGTCCAGAAGCCCTCAGGGCCCATTGTTGCACGGAGGGTGATCGTGACTCCAGCTTCAATACCAAAGCCACTTGTGCAATCTTTAATCAGTGTGTTGTCAGGGAGACCAAATCCTACACTTCAGGAAAGCTACCTTACCAGAACCAGTGGCATCCGGTTCTTCCCTATCGGTTGAGGACCCGTCCAAGACCGCTCCCCTCCCGATCCCTACCTTCATTTCCACCTCCCCACACCCTGATCCTCTATTCCCAACACGTCGCACCTCTCCAAACCTTTCCTACCACTTCACTCTCCTAACTCTTTCACCCCTGCCACCTCCACACCCAACCAGCTCCCCCACCTACCATATAGAGTGAGAGTACAAAGCTCAAAAATTGTATTGAGCTACTCAAGGGCATTCCGGGACTGGATCCATGGGACTTTTCATCAAGTCTCTTGAGAAAGTTCCAGGAATCTCCGAGGAGTAATCACGGCCATCTGTTCATGGAGCACAGCGTCCTCTACCTGGTCTCTAATAGCAGTACACCCAAATAGAGGACCATCAGTGCTGAAGGAGATCATGGTCACACTCTGGAACGATAACGGAGTCACGAGGAAGAAGGCAGATTTTGAAAGTATTCTGGCAAGGCATTGTGTCGACGTAACTTTGTTGGGAGAAACCCACTTGCACTCCGCAATGAAATTCTAGTTAGCAGAGTTCATCTGCCATCGGAGTGACTGAGTGGGAGATGGAAGAAGGGGTGGGACGGTAGTCATGATCCAAAGAAGCCTTGGCCATTATGTCATCTTGGTTCCTCCCCTCCAACACATGTAAGCAACGGCTATCCAACTGGTGATATCTACCAGCCCAGTGCGTCTAATTTACATCTACTTCACTCCCTACCACCGGTTTGATCCAGCTGCTAGGGCTGACATGGAGATGCTGCTTCGAGGTATCACGCATGTTTTAATCGTTGGTGACTTCAACGCTAAGCACCCATAATGGGGCTCCAGGATTATGTGTGCTCGTGGTAGATTGCTCTATGACGCCATAGATCTACACGGATTGTTGGTTTCTGGCCATCCCACACCCACCCACTTCCCTCACTATACCCTTGGTTTCCCGGACGTCATCAACTTTGTTGTCTCCAGAGGGATCAGAAGGAGAATAGTGCTGAAGTCTCTAACTGAGCTAGACTCGGATCAAAATCCCATTCTTGTGAACTTGGTATGCAAAGTGTCTTTCATAGACCCCAAAAAAGCTGACCTTAAGCTTTATGACTGAGACAGGTTCACGAATGTGTTGAGAGAAAGGTTGAGAACCACCTCTACCTTTCGAACGGCAGGAGAAAACGATCGCCATGCGGAATTAATAACTTCCGACAGCTCGAAGCCTCAATGCCAAGGCAACGTACTAAGAGTATGCTACAAGATTATTTTCTCAATTCTATCCTCGAGCAGGTCCGGGAGGAAAATCGGCTGAGGAAGGATTGTCAAGTCTAAAAAAAAACGGTAAACAAAGCCAACTGGAGCTGCAAAGTCCATGCGGTTCGCAAGATGGTCTTAGAATACCAGAACAGTGTCAGAGAGGACAAAATTGAAAGTCTGTGCGTGCAGGACAGGTCCCTGTGGCACATTAAGAGGAAATAAATACGGGTCCCCGCACCAAAGCTACCTATTGTAGGTCGTAACGGGGTGGCCAACTACAACCAGGAGAAGGCCGATGTTCTCGCTGAGCACTTATAGAGGCACAATTTGTACCAATTGATGAACCGTAAGACCCGGTGTACATTGCGCATGGGGCTCAGGTTATCGGTGCGGTCTTGTACAGACCCTTGGGTGAGCCTGAACCCACAGAAGCACCATAAATGTCACAGGCGCTAGCCGGTCTAAGATGAAACAAGAAGGCCCCCAGACACAACGGAATTAATAACGTGGTCCTCAGAAAGCTGCTCTTGGAGTCGATTAACTTCCTCTTGTAGTTATTCAATCCCACCATGTTCCTGAGTCACTTCCCCAAGCTATGAAAGCACGCTAAAGTCCTCTGCTTTCATAAACAAGTTAAGAACCCAGCTCTAGCTCCGTCTTACCAACCGATTAGCTTGCTCAATTGTTAGTACAAGTTGTTCGAGATATTTCTACTGACGATACTGATCCAACATGTTCACGAGGCAGGCATTTTGGTGGACGAGCAGTTCGGCTTTCGGGCGGGACACGCTACGTTTCACCAACTCGTCCGGCTTGTAGAACAGGTCACGAGGAACTTCAACATCAACAGGCTGTCTGATTCTGTCTTACTCGACGTGGAAAAGACCTTCAACCGTGTTTGACACGAATATCTCCTTTTAAAACTCCTCTCCCTGAACCTGCCCTTCTACCTAGTTAAGGTTGTAAAAGATTATCTATCCCACCGCACCTTCTCCATTACCTTTGGGAACGCTACTTCCAAGTCAGAAGCGTCTGGACTGGAGAGCCGCAAGGTTCCCTCGTGGCCCTGGTGCTCTTCAGCCTGTATGAGAAAGAAATTCCAAAATCCCCAGACGCCAAGTTGGCCCTATATGCGGACACGGATCTAATAGCGGAGTCGTTTCGAGGGCATCTCGTGGAGAGGCGACACCAGATGCACTTGACACAGTTGGAGGGGTGGATGACCACCTGGACGACAAGTATTAACGTGGAGAAGAGCACAGCTGTGCTCTTGACGCGCAAACGAAAGTTCAACATGCCAGCCACACCCCAGCTGTTCAAAGAACAGATCATATAGGCGAAGAGAATTAAGTAGCTGGGACTTACGCTGGACAACGAACTGATCTGGCGACAACACTGTAATGAGAGACTTAACAAGGCGAGGTAAAGGCTGGAAATCCTAAGGCTCACTGCTTAACAGGTGTAGTGGCCTGTCTACAAGGAACGGTCTGACACTATACAAGCAGTTGCTTAGACCTATCCTTGACTATGCGTGTCCCGCTGGGACCACCTGGTGGACACGTATATAAGGAAGACGCAGGCGTTCTAGAGCGTGTGTCTGTGGGTCATTGTGGACGCAACTTGGTATGTACGAAATGAGACTCTGCATCGCGACCTGAATATGCCTACCATCAAGGACCCCTTCCAGAAGCTGGTGCAGTCCTTCTACGGCAGACTCCCCGGTGCCACCAATCCTCCTATCCAGGAGTTGGTAATTACGTTATCAACCCTGGATAGTGCCATCGACTTCCCAAAGCCCTGCTAAGATAAGCGAGATGTGTCAACAGTGGTTTGGGAGGCTCTCAACCAGCCCCCCATGGAGTAGTGTCTCCACACGTAACTATAAAAACCCTTATTCGTTTCCCCAATCTACTTTCCGTTTACCTTCACCAACATTATTAAAATGTTTTCTCTGTTTCAGAACTTCGCGAACGCAACAAACCGTCTCTTATTTGCGAACCACACGGTGTGACCAATTGGTTGGTACGTGTTGGAACTTGCTCTCGTGCTCTCCTTCAGGGAGCATCATAGCATGCTAATGTCACATAATATATATTGTATCAATTCGACGAAGGAAAAACTTGGACGTAAACCTACATCGCCGAAGAATCTACGAGTGATTACGATAAGCGTCGGTCTCACCGCCTCATCGCAGAGGAAGCCTCCTCTGAGAATTTAAGTACCTACAATTTAGAATCTGAGCTATATTCTAAGCTACCTTTTGCTATGTCCATAAAACATATTCTTATGTGTCAGAATGTCTGAATTTACTGTCCATGTCCATAAAATATAAGTCTTTGAGTCAGGATGTTTGACTTTATTTTCTATTCCCATAAGGCATAGTTTTGAATGTTAGTATTAACGCTCTTTTTCTATGTCCATAAGATATAGAGTTATTTATTAAAATTAGGACATGTTTCACAATGCCCATTTGGAGTAGTTTATAATGAAGGGTTTAATACTATATTTATCATAGTCCATACAGCTTTAAATACTATATCAGTGTGTCTGACTTCTTTGTCTAAGTCCTTAAGACATAGTTTTATATATTATGGAATAATAACTCCTTAAACGATATGACCATGTTTTAGACCTCTTTATGGCGAAAATATGGTTATCTAATGTTTTCTTTAATGACATAGCTTATTAGTTAGGTCAGTGACAGATAGTAGTCACTATTGTTTCCTAGTAGTGTATATATTTAGGGTGCTCAACCTGTGGGAGCACTAATAGTTGATAGTAGTGGCCCACGGAAATAGTGTTTTGTCTCCGGTCTCTGTAAGAGTCGTTTGTATCAAGTTATACCAATATTTTTTGTACTTATTATTGTGTGCTCTAGTAATGTGTCGAAGTATATTAAACTATTGAATGTGCAGGCCGTATTTATTAGGAATTGAGAGGCCAAAGCATGATAACCGTGCAGATGCCTGATTGCCCGCCATGTACTACATGTAAAATGCTGGTTCCTCTTCAAGGAAATTAATCTTAGGTTTTAGTAACTCTCTATGGAGTTAAATCAATCTAGCTAGCTTATGTATATATAATTCCTCGTAGTAACTTTAAAAAAAATAGGATTAAATACCCCTTGTTTTCATTCACTATAATTTCACTATTATTCACAAGAGACCTATCAGGTCTTGGTCTGGAATTAGCTAGGCTGGATTGTAATGTATGGTGACTAAACCTTATATTAATATTTGTTGGCTATATTTGACTTCCGCTATGTTGAGGCAGACGCTCCTTCGTAAGAGAATGAGATTTGATCGTCAATTTTAGAATTACTATAAAAATATATTACATATTCTATCTCACTTCTGTTAGTGGCTTGGTACCAAGGCGTTTATTTCGATTCCAGCGTATCGTGAAGTTCACGATCATGATAACTGAATAAAGTTATCTTTAATAACAATGGACTGTTTGATCAAAAATCTATTTAAAACATATGTAATTCTATTTCTCTTGTTTACATTTACATAAACTGATATGTTAAACTTATATATTTCTTTTATGTCTCATTCCTTCCAAAACTTGCTTATTTAACTTTGTAATTTTAATCGTAACTTCTTCTACTTGATAGGAAAAGCGAAGATTCAATTAGTACATTTCTCATAAATTAGTTTATACCCGTCAAAACAACTATAAATTGTTATTATTCATTCCAGACAATGTCCAGATATATATTTTGAACAAAATCATTAGAGCTATTTTCGAAATATTTTTAATTTAATAAAGGTCCCATCAATAAACTATCCTTCAAAGAATGTTTACCTGAAAACCGATCGTACAGTGCAATTTTCATGTCTCATGTCAAACAAATCCTAGATGTGTGCTTTAAACAAAATCGTTAGAACCATTTTAGAAAAATTAGGAATTAAAGAAAGTGCACTCCTTAGTAAAATAACCTTGATGAAGGGATGATATATACAAACATTGGAAGTATAGCCATCTTAACAACAAACATCAACTGTGAACAAAATACACCAGTTTTGGAACCATGACGCGGAAAATACAGACTGACTGACCTAATTGTAAAATCAGACTTTTTGGGTTCTCGCTAGCATAAAAATTAAGGATTCATTATAATATCGAGATTGATTTTAAAGTTTACAATACTTTCTATTGATATTAGAAAGTTCTAATCTTTCAACTAAAGAATAAATTTAGAACTAGAAAAAGTCAGTTTATTTTATGTACTGTCAAACCTAGTGATACATATTATTTATTTATTCGAGGTATTTAACGTGCACTTACCGAGCCAACTGATTATATTAGTATACGAGAATTTCTCTGAGCGATAGCGAATGGGTCTACCAATTTTGCCGGGAAAGGTATCCCCACACACCTTTACATGCCACAATCCACACGGGACCGACGGCTTTACTTCTCCGAAAAAAGTGGTGTTACGGATTTTTATCAATCAAGGAAAAACCTTCAACGCCAGTTGGTTTTGAAACCACGGACTTCAGGTCATGAGACAAGCACGTTACCCCAAGACCACTGAGGTCGCCCTAGTGTCAAGATAAATAGAAAAACGCTAGTGGGTTTATCTACTATAAAAACTATTGATAATAATAGAACCTAGAGTTTGTCAGTAGGCTTTTATACTATCAAATATAATCATAGTTTATAAAGTAAAATGTTTCAATGAGTGTGTCTAATATATATCTCAACTATAACTATAGTTGGTTTGACATACTATTAAACGTAATGTTATAACAATAATTGTGTCAGTAAACTTGTAAATGATCGAACCTAGTAATAATTAGATCCATAAATAGGTCTTTATAGTTGTTATGTGACTTATCCGTACAAAGGACGGGTCAAACTGTCAGTTCGGTGGAAAAAATAACTTTTGTTTTGTATTCTTAAATGATTAGAATAACGAGTATATTCTCTTGAGTAGATTTTCATCGATATTTTATTTCTTAGAGATTAAGACTGGGAGATAAATGTTCTGCTTTATTCATGAATTATATATGCTATGATTAACATACATAACTTCAGTATACTCGTGAAGATTTTAATATCAACATCAGACACAATGTGTCTGCTAAAATCATCAAACATAACAATGTAAAATATACCTAGGACAGATAACTTTACTTTAATATGTATTTTCGGTCAAAAATTGTAAAAGTGTTATATTCTACACATTTGGACAAAATATTCAATATTAGTATGGTTGGACCACTATTTAAAAAAAACCAAAACATCTTCTAGTTTTAGTATTTGGATAGGAATTGAAAGAAATTCCTTATTTGAAGTAGTATTATAAAAGCCCAAAATAAGAGTAAAATATTTAACAGAAGGTATCATAATATTTATGAATCATAATTATGTATATATCAGCGGTCCGTGTCGTTGCTGGGCAATGTGATCTGAAGAGTCAATATAATTCAACACAAGCACGCGTAATACAGGTGTCTCAATGGAGCTTCACTTCCAATTAAATTACATCAATCCAATAAATTTAAAATTAACAACCTAAATAAATAACCACATGCTCAATCCAATGAAGATTGTAGGGTCATGTGTTCACATAACAGCCAACATAAGCCAATATTCTTCCGACTTTTGTAACTGAGACTTACTTCCATGTGCTATTTCTAAAATTTGAATTATTAATATTAATGGGTTCCATAATACTACTGTTTAATCTATGACTTATCCAGACTTTTGAGGTCACAAACTTCAAAACATATATACCGTATACAAAATATATTTGTCATATATTATAATTAATAATGGGCTCAAACAACATTTTTAGAAATGTTCAAGGTTCAATCCATTTAAGGGACAGTCCAAGACCAAAGAACTCATAATTACAAGTTTAAAATCTTCAAACATGAGCATAAAGTGTAGATGTGTGTAGCCTGTATTATAAACTTTTATATATTTTGTGGACAAAACCCTAGCTTGAATTAACTAAGAACATTCCAGCGAGTATTATGTTGCTAAATTCCTTCTTTCTATGACCAAACATCCAAACATCCAAAGAAAGTAAATAAGAAGTACGATAAAATAATAATAGTAATAATAATACCAATGCGAGCATTCGCTTTAGATGAAAAGAAACATTTTAAAGAACATAAACATACATATCATATTTGTGACGAACTAATCCTCATTAGATAGCGTCCATTATTTATGACAAGCACTAGAGCATTAATCTACGTAGCTACTTACAAAGTAATGAAATGCTATATATCAAAGTTCGTAATTACTAAATGTTTGCATCAAGAACTCCAATATGTATGACAATAATCTAATCATACGCAATTTGGTGGGACTACATTAATTATATCCTAACTACGGGCTATTTGATATCAATCAATCTTAGATGCGTAGTTGATAATATTTTTCTAATGATATAAACTTATGACATATGAAGTCATAAAATATAAATGTGGGTTGTTGGAGTTGGTCATGATATTTCATGTAGATTATAAAGTGTCGTGTGAGGGAAAGATTGGAATCATAGTTTGGTATTATTAAAGCCTAAACAAAGGGTTCAAGGTCATTTTGGGGGAAGGATATGTAAACTTATTCTTTGCGTGCATTATCATTTTAGCTTAACATATTTTAACCTGATAAAATTAATCTTGAATAGTTTTGTAAGAGGTAGAAATAATGTATAGAATAATACATCTCCATTTACGTAGCAGCACATTGGGGAGAAAATATGACTAGCTTTTTATTAATACTGTCTGATATTGACGCTGTATTCTACATTTCTTTATACTTTTACGTTCCTGTAGTTTATATAATTAAAGGTTAAAATGACATGTCAGAGTGAATTTAATGGGTATTATTGACCCCTAGCAATAGCCATTTAAGGTTTTTAAACAACTAGCAATTTTTATGGCAGGTAATTGTTATTTCCCCCCAGATGTTCATACAGGCAGTCACCCCATCCCAACATGTCGCATGTCAGAACTCTTTCAGGGATGTCTATAATAGGGGTTTAAGTTGCATAACCCCATCCCCCCAGTGATGGTATCTTAGGTGTGTTGATGTGCCCCATTATTTTCAGCAAAGACTTTAAAGTGGGACTGGTTTTTAATAATAAGGACGTGAGATTATGTTAGCTCTAAGTCACAGCCTTATTCTCTAAGTAATGGATTGAGATATTCATGGGTGTTTGAGGGGATGGGACAAGAACTGATGGTTACGTGTGTTTGTCCTTAAATAAATATATTTTATAATGCTATTGTGAGGGGATTTATGTTTTACAGATTTACATACGTGGTGCTCATGTCAAACCCTTTCAAAGATGTTCAGAGAAGGAGTAGGGTTAATGGTGTCAGGGGAGTACTTATGTGTGGGTAGAGCTATGGCGTGGGGGAGCATCTCCAGGAGGACTGATCCTATCCAAGGTACGACCTGTCTTGGTCTTAGGTCAGTGTCATTACTTTGTTAATATTTTTATGGTGTATTAGTAAATGAGAGTATCATTAATCTTGCTGGCAGTTTTTATCAATGCTTAACAAGTGATCACACCTTGGGTAATGGAATGCCCCTTTTATATATACTAGGTAAGAGTTCCTTCTTTTGTGTCTTTGGTGGTTATGATTACTATTAGGTAAATTGTGTATGGGTATCGTTAACTATTTAAAATACCTAACATAAAAATTAACGTAGATAAACAAGAGCTACAACAATATTATATTACAATTTAGAGAGGCAAACGATTGTAGTTATACCTGCACATAAAAAATTTATAATTATTCATTATTTTATTGTATTTATGTGACATAGCCTAGACATTAAAACATAATTTTGAAATGTTTATGTTGTGAAATACCCTTATTAAAAGACTATGCTTCAAGGGATTATGGTAATGACGCAAATTATTAAGGAATATCTAAAATACACTCTTATTAAAAATACGAATATGTCAATTCACCCAACAATTTGGTCCTAGGACTGTTTTAAATTAAAAAATGACAGCTATAGGTCCAATTGTGACCATGTGGACAAATAAATATTCAAGTGACTAGTGTTACCTTGCATTTGCAGGTGTAACATGGCGAGGGCATGTTGTGAGACCATTCTTCTCCCTCGTTGGAGCACACCTGATCTATTCCTGCAACCAAACAAATACATTTAGCTTGGTTTACTTGTGTGCATACTTCATTGGTCTGTTCTAATTATCAAACAAATACAGTTAGCTTGGTTTACTTGTGTGCATACTTCATTGGTCTGTTCTAATTATCAAACAAATACAGTTAGCTTGGTTTACTTGTGTGCATACTTAATTGGTCTGTTCTAATTATCAAACAAGACTGAACTCTATGGGAATTTTTGAGAATAGATTCATAAAAATACAAATACATTTTTTGCGGTCAACCATTATAACGTTTGCATAAATTATTTTGTTTTATTTTATAGGTATTGATAATATAGCGCAGTAAAAAAATACATCCGCTGACCACATGAATTGATGTAATAATAGGTGAATGGGACCCAGTTGAATTAATCCCAATGAATTTACGCATTGAAAAATATAATATATTATAATGTGGTTTTAAATTCAATATAATTATGGCCCTTATTTATTATTTACTGCCTAAGCATCAATTTAAAATACCTAGAATTTATAATAAGAACTTAATCTTATTATTATTATGGTTATTATTACTCTTATTACTATTAACTTTATGTAGCTTAACGCAAGTGTATTATGTTAAGGTCAAGGGCTTTATTTAGTGATTTCTAAATTAATTTACTCTAGGGTGACCTGACGATCTAGGGGTAAGGTATGTATATGACTTCTATGCTGGGGGTCCGGGGTTTAATCCTCGGTCCCGGTACAGATTTATCTGAATGTGTGGAATGCCAGGCCTCTACCATGGTTCGGATCCCACGTTAAACTGTAGGTTCTCCATTTCATCTCACAATCAGCCTAATATTACACATTAGTGTAAATGCGTATGAGCCGAACTGGTAGTAAGACGTAGTGATGCTACACCTAATTTCATAGCTGAGGGAACTGCATGTCTTGTGTAGAAAAGATTTATCTTCGCTCTCTCTCTGTGTTACCTGTTGCCAAACCTCTAGCTTTGGGTTGTTAGGAAGAGAGGGGGGAGGGTTTACTCGGAAATCCCTCATTGTAAACAGGGCGTCATGGCGAGGTTGGGGGGTTCAATTGTCAGGCAAACACATTCCCTATCGGTTTACAGCCTTTTCTAGAAATATTAACTATTTCCTCAATAGGTTTTTTCCTCTTCCAAGATTGAAGTTTATTAACGCTTTTCTATTCCTCACGTAGTCATTTTTAAACTGTTTTATGTATAAAGCTTTTTTCCTCGAAATTAATATACAAACAATAAATATATCACAACATGTATTTTATACTAAATGATATAAATTACAGTCTTACTTGTTCTTAATTAGCTAATGGTAGCACTCCTAGACCAGCGTCGCTATCATCATCTTCAGAGCTAGAGGAGCTGTCCTTCAAATTTATCACGACACAGCCATACAGGATTTATATAAGCCCGTGTTATGTCCCACATTGTTAGATCACTTAACTTGCCTCCCCCCCCCCCCACCCCC
>CABFOW010004488.1:25522-40149 GCA_902141385.1 Timema californicum
ATAGTGTAAATAAAAAACGGTTTTTAATGCTTAACATTCTCTCCCCCCCCCCCACCTCCTTAGAGTTAAAATTTAAATATACCACCATTTTGCACCCTAACCCCAGATACGATAAGATTGTTTATGGTCAAGGGAGGGGGGGCAAGTTAAGAGTACTCCCTCCCCCCCTACTATCAAAATGTTGGATTTTTTATGCCATCTTAAAAGTCCTGTTTTGAAGCATTTTGCACCCAAGTATTGCGTTTTGCACCTGAATAGTTTAAAAAAAAAAATTTAAGTTAAAAAATCTTCGGTGGCCAAGTTAATTGGAACCCTCCCCCCAATTCAGAAAAAAGTTTTTTGTACACCCCACTTAAGTTTTCCTCGGAAAACTATCATTTTCAAAGTACAATAAAAACCATTTTCACAAAAAAATCAAACAACATTGACCAAACATTTTTTTTTTAATATTTCAAATTTTCGAAAAGTATTGTTTTTNTAATATTTTAAATTTTCGAAAAGTATTGTTTTTGGTAACTATCCCCAATTTATTTATATTTGTTAAAAATAAATATATCTTCTTATTTATCATGATAAACAATAAACAGACACCCATTTAAATAACATATTAAAATATCTTTTGAAAGATTTCAAATTTTCAAAAATGCATCATATGTAAACTACCCTTAAATTAATATATTTTACATAAATCAACATACGTTATTATTAAATTGTGTAAAATAGTCCACCATTTGCAAAATTGTAAAATCTATTTTCAAAAAACCCACTTCAGTGGCAGAATTGTACAAGGCGTCGATTTACTGTTAGACTGTCCTGATGGAAATGGGGAGATCGATGTTCGAATACCGGTTGTGTCTACCGAGGGTATTTTTTCCTCGAAAGTTTTCCACTCTCCTTCCACGCGAGTGCAGGTAGCTTACCTCTAAAATGCTTCCTCCCTCCTCCCTGGTCCATTATAGTAATTATAATAGATGCGTATAAGCTGAACAGGCAATAAAACTATGGGATTCATGTTTTTTCTTTTTTAATCTACAATTGTTCAAATATCAGTTATCAGCACTACTATTAAATGTATTGGTTAATAAAAACCAATAGTTATGAAGTTCTTTGTATTGTAAATAACTTGCCAGATTCCCATTTTGAGCCAAATCGTAAAAGCTATTTTCAAAACATTTAAGATTTTATAAAAAAAAAGTCTTTGGTAAACTACCCTTTAGTGAATTTTTCCCTAAAAAACAAGTGTACATTCATATTTGTCATTTTGAAAACTCCCCAGATTTACATATTTAACCAAACCGTTAAAAACATTGTCGAAAATCTTTTGACCTTACAGAGATGATTCTTCATTAAACTGCACTAAAATAAATTTTTACTCAAGTATATAGTGTTATTTGTCAGATCAAACACTAGCTAGATATACAATTTAAACAAAATTGGTAGAGCCTTCTCGAAATATTTGTAATTTATCAAAATCCACTCTTTAATAAACTACCATTTATATAAAGACTAGTGTCAAAATCAACACAAACTCCCAAAGTATCAAAAGTAACAAAATCATTCAAACAATTTAGTATCTATATTCAGAGACAGACCAAATGGTAAAATCCACTTTTTTAATTCAGGATAAAATAAAACGTAAAACTTCATCATAATCTCAAGGTTGAAAATGTTCATGGTTACAATAAGAATATTTTCTCTCTAAACAAGAAAATAAAAATATATAAAAAATATAGTTTAAACTGTATTTAAAGCAGTTTTTCTAACTTGTGAATAGTTATTTTTTAAGAGTCAAACATTTAAATATAAAATACAGTTGTTATTTAAATTCTACATAAGATTCAAATTAATTTTTCTAAAATATATTAAACAATTCTCAACTTTTCAATTGGTAATTAAAATATGTTGAGGCAAATATTTTCCATTTCTCAGCTGTATAGCTAGGACTTTTTCAAGTTAAATAAAACATTTTATTCAGCACAAAAGTGTATCTATTAACTGGACCTAAGAACTATATTTTTCAATATTTCAGAATATTATGAAAAAAAACTTAATAAGCCATGATCCGGGATATAAAGCACCTCGTTATTTTATAACTAAAAATTTCCAATAAGGGGGAACCCCTATACATTCTATTTTGTTCCGAATCCGCTACGCTTCGTGCGTGTAGAGAACTTCAATTCCATTTCCCCCCCTGTTAATTCCCTTGTGTACAGCTAGACATTTGGTCGCCTGTAGGGTTGACTGACTGGCAGGTAGGTATATATTCTTTCCAAAAATGTATTCCGAGACAAAGAAAGTAGAGGGTCGGTTCCTTCTTTTTTTCTCAGCTAATGTTTGGAAGGCCGGATTTGGGTTCATTCTCAAAATGATACATAGCTGTAGTAGTTTCCATTCAACATTATTTCAGTGTGTACACATGTATAATATAGTATATTATTATTTATCAATAATAGTGTATTAGATTTGTATTTCTAATTAAGGTGTAGGCCTAAAACCCTGATAATCTGCATTAGTTAATACAATAACTAATTCTAATTCAAAGTTAATCGTTAAAATAAAAGGTCCAATAAATTAAAATGTGGATACATCTTTTAAATAATAATTCATAATAGACCAAATTGAACCTATTTTGGATAAAAACAATTTATTTTTACATTAACATTATATACAAGGATTTTACTTATGATAATTTAAAATTAAGAATGATTGTTTATTGAAATGCACCGACATTCTTCTGACGAGGATGTAAACATAAAGAAATGTAATAACTATAAAGGTGAAAACCACCCCCCAATGCGTTTGGCCAGGTATACTCTAATTCTTGTCGGAAGAACAGGTTTAGAAAATACAAATAAATACATAACAAAAAATGGTGGTCAAAGTGGATGGCATTTTACTTAATTATTTTTATAATATATATATCGAAAGTTAATAATGTAAATCACATTACTTGAGCTATGAATAAATCAATTTTGTTTTACTAACGTTAGTGACAGTCATTTACTCTTCTTACGATCGAAATAATATTAGACTCAACCTAAAGACAATAAAAATATAAATTATATTAAGTAAAAATTTACAATACTTTACAAAACAATTGTGAAAAGTTAATACTTTTCCACGTGTGTTTAATTCCCATAGTATTTACAAAGTCCATTCATTTAGCGTTAGGGAAAGAACTATAAATAAAACCAACGACAAACTAAACACTTCTTTATTTATTAATAAACAAAATCTTTGTAAAGTGTCTAATCTTTAAAATTATTTAAATTAAGTATTGGAAGTTAGTGATTAACTAATGTTGAAATGAAATATAACAATATAAGATTTCCTTAAATGATTGACTAATGTTGTTTTTGGGGTTTCCTATTGTTTACAAGTATCAAACAATGGTATGTAAAATTGTAATTGAAAAAACGGTTTTATAATAAAATAAAATAAAAATTCATATCAAGTCACGTCAACGATATAAGTTAACAATAAAGATAAAAATGTAAAAGTAAATAATATGGATCCAATAACTCTTTGTTACAATTGCATATAATTAAAGCAAGTAGAGTTAGCTAAGACAGGGTTACTATTATATCCAGCCCCCTCAAAAAAAACCACATGGGTTTTTATTAAAAATACCAACTTAAAAACTTAATATATTTTGAATAAAAAACCATTGTCTAAGTTTTTAAAGAAGTTAGATTATATTCTTTTTAATATTTAAAATATAATTAATTACTTTAAATAAAAATGTCGATAGATTGGAAATGGAACTAAACATACTAACATAAGAGTAGTTACCCCGATGACTTGGCTCAGTTTGACCTACTCTCAGAGCCCAGTTTGACCTACTTTCCACATCCGTTTGATTTACCGTTATTCCCCGCCCCCGCCCCTCCCCCCCAACCCCTCACTCCCCCACCCTCCTGACCTCATTGCTGATAAAGTCCTCCCCATACAGCCCCTCCCCTACAGCCCCCTTGCCTACCAACCCTAGACATTTTGGTTCTTGATGATTAATTATTAATAATTGTTAATTCAATATTGCTAATTAATTATTGACTAGGATTGAGTTGTTAGAGTTTTTATTCATTAATTAGGGCGTTGTAGTTTATTAGAACCTTGCGCTATGGCTGTCGAGGGGTATTTACCTGCGCCGGAGTAAAAGCCGGTTCACCTACCATTGTGAACTTCGAACGCGTTTAAGAGACGTGGCAGCTAACAACAACATTGAGCCGCGGAGCAATTAATACACGAGCGTAGTGGACCCTACAGAACGTTTAGCTCTCAGATACGCTCACCATGCTTCGATCCGGCTATATTAATTTAATGTTTGGGGGTCATACTATTGAGAGGCGTGCCTATATGACTATAGAGAATGTTCACAGTGTGGCGGTGAGTGATAGACATGTAATTTACAAAGTAGAGTAGAGAGGCTACATAGAGTTTTGCGACTCTAGACAACCAAGTGGGGACCCCTCTTTATACCCATCCCCTCGTTCGACGTCAAATGGTACGAAAAGAGCAGGGTCACGACCTATTCTTGTCTCGACTTGTCTGCCCGCCAACCTGGTGCCAGGGAAAACACATTGCCCGGGTCATTGACCTCAATATCTATTCTTGTCTCAACTCGTCTTGTAGAGCCAACATACCGGCGCCAGGCAAAACCCCGGTGCCCGGGTCACTGACCTCAATATCTAGTCTTGTCTCAACTCGTATTGTAGGGCCGACATACTGGCGCCAGGGAAAACCCCGTTGTCCGGGTCAATGACCTCAATATCTATTCTGGTCTCAACTCGTCTTGTAGGGCCGACATACTGGCGCCAGGGAAAACCCATTTTGCCGAGGTCACGATCTATTATTGTCCTGACTTGTCTTGTCGACCAGCCAGCCCAGCACCAGGGTTGCGACCCATACCTCTAAGGAGGAGAGGGGTCTCAAGGCAGGGGGAACCATTCATCACACTCTAGCCCCGACAACCATAGCTCGAGGTTCGTGCTGCTTGTTCCGGGACAGTCCATGGTGACGGAGGAGCCAATGTTCATTCTACCTCCGACAGCCATAGCGCGAGGTTCTAAATAAACTACAACGCCCTAATCAATGAATAAAAACTCTAACACATCAATACAAGCCAATAATTAATTAGCAATCATTAATTATCAATCATTAATAATTAAACAGTCGTCAGGAGAGGTTCCTTACGGTACAGTCCGACAGGGCCTTGTGACGGAGGAACCAATGTTCATTCAACATAAGACAGCCATAGCGCGAGGTTCTAATAAACAAATCAATGAATAAAACTTCAACACCAAAAACCTAGCCAATAATTAATTTATTAGCAAAAATCAATTAACAATCATTAATAATTAATCATCAAGAACCAACATGTGCGGGGTTGGTAGTCGAGAGGGTGATAGGTGGAGGGGGGAAGAGGGGCAGGAGGAGGGGGAATCAAACGGATGTGGAAAGTAGGTCAGGGCGTGGGGGGAAGGAGGCGTGGTCAAGTGAACAGTTTCGGCCAATGAGAGCTCTGTACTACCGTGCCAATACCACTACTCATAAAACTAGATCAAACTAATGTTATTGAATATTTTAAAGAATACACATACAATTTAAATTTAAAACATTCTTTTCTAAGAAGAAAATTTTACCAACATGATTGCATGAAAGTTTTATTTTGAATTTTGTTAACCAGTGTCTATTGTTTTAATTCCTTAAAAAAATTGATTTCTAAAATATAATATTATTGTTAGGCGTGGACGTTATTTTCTTTGTAAAGTAATGGTCTAGGCGCTAATTAATATGTTAGAATGATTGGTTGGATCAGATAACATACATAATATCTTCAATCACACCACAACAAACCCAATAAAACCTAATATAGCCCAACTTATTTTTTAAATAGCTCGTTTTTTTTTCAAGCTTGAGCTAAGAGCTATTCATTGAAAATAGAATGGTTTGAATTTCTACAAAGTCAAACAATTAAAAATAACAATTCTATAATCGTACTAGTGTGTGTGTGTGTGATATTTGAACACACACGCACACATATACAAGGACACAAACATGTTTGGCTTGTGATCTTCCTCCTGCCCACAATTTATAAGCGAAGGGTGTCCAAATTAATGTATATATTCAATCGAGTTCAGTCATTTTCGGCTTTATACAATTGATATAAAGATTTAAACAAAACTCGCCACACCATACTTTAAAATTAGTAGGATCAATCTTGCTTAAAGTATTTAGAGGTTTGAGAAAATAAATAAATGGTACAACGCACCGCACATACATTCCCTTGTGGGTTACTGACGACAAATTATGAACATTTGTTTCC
Organism: Timema californicum; assembly: GCA_902141385.1. Taxonomy (NCBI): domain Eukaryota; kingdom Metazoa; phylum Arthropoda; class Insecta; order Phasmatodea; family Timematidae; genus Timema; species Timema californicum. The sequence goes on from CABFOW010004488.1 coordinate 31,848, forward strand.
TAATAGTAAAATACAATGGAAGTAAACCTACTCTTGGTTAGTTACTAAATGAGAAAGTATGTAAAATTGTGTCGTGCTATACATTTTAATTTACGTGAAAATGTTTATAAAGTGATAGTTTTGATTAATTTATTATAAAATAAAATACTGTCAAAAAGGTTTCTAAGAAAAGACAAAATATTCATTTATTTTAATAGATATAATGTAGTTCTGATAATTTATAAATGACAGCCTATTAACATAAAAAATTTAAGTGTTTCCTCAAATTGAAGCTATACCACCAAAAAAGACTAATTCATAATTTCTTTGTTTGTTGTATATATATAGGTCAGTGGCACACCCAATAGAGGGAAAACTGGGAATTGGTCTCCCTCAAGACTCAATTATAGTTTAATAAATACATTAATTATGTGATTGTTAAAGAGCATTAAAGATGTGTCGATAGATACCTTTTAAAACCAGGTTTACTCTTTATATTTCAGAGGCGGTAAATGCTCTACACATTAAAATAACTCCTGAATTTCCTATGGAAAAAAAGAAAATTCATACTAGATTCTATATATTGTATGCAAGGCCAATGTCAGATAAATATCTAGTTAAAATTAACTTATTTACTGTTTAAAAATAACAAAAATAAATACAAGGAACGATCTATATCTAATAGTATTGTGATTGTCGAGAAAATTTAACTCGAAATTTCGATAAATGTAAACGTTTAATGACCCCCTGAAACCAAAAACATGGTTTCCGCAATTCCGTCTGTCTGTCCATCACATTTCCTTTAGTACCCGTTTTAGATGCTTAAACCTTATTTTTAACTTATTACATAACCCTTAAAAAATAATTTGATTTAATTTGTACCCTTTTAAATCTTTTTAGTTACCCTAAACTATTCTCCCGGGAAAAGCTGTACTTCATGCCAATAATATTTAAAAAATAAAAATGAGTTTAGGTGGGTGTTCAGAAAAATCTAAGCCCCTTAGAGATAGGATGAAAAATTGAAATTTCGAAGATCTTTAGAAGGACCACCTCATTTAACAAGGAAAATTTACGAAATGAGGAATTTCAAAATTGGGCTCCAGGACTTGGGGGAGGTAGTCAAAATAAGAAAGACTTTAACTTCAATAAAAAATTGAAATTTGGGGAAAAGGTATGGGAACTACTCCAGAGAATAAAATAAGTGTTAAAATTTCAACTTTATGAGTGAACGCTGACCGTGAAATTTACATTATGATTGCCATAGTTAGCTTGGTATTGTGCAAGGAGGAATTATATAAATGCTAGCAGCCGGAGTTGAACGTCCCAATTTGAATAGTTTGATATAGTACAAAAAATGGATCAGTCTGCTGGTAAGTTATACATGTGAGATGATTTCACCCTAAACCATTATTTGAAATAAGTCTCTTCTCTAGCCCCCTCCCCAGTAAACACAATATAATATTTAGTCACAGGAGAATGTCTAGCGATCTGGACAGTTATTATGTTATGGTCAGATAAATAAATCGAGTGTTGAACAACGACGTTCATGTAGTGGCAAATAAAATACTTTGCTTAAATAATATTGGTCTAAAATAAATTAATAAAAATACACAGCATTTGTCAAAACAAAAACAGTTTGTAACATAAAACATATTTGTAGTTGTCAACACAAAATTGATATTTCAAATACATAAAAATGGACACAAGTTCGTAAAACAATAAATTAAAAAGGGTAATTAGTCATAAATGTTAACACTAAATCAATATACTATTTAAAAAAATCCCGTAGCTTATGGAAACAGCCGTTATTTAAAAAATGTTCTTCACTAATTTAACACCCTTCAACATTAGCCCTAATGATTAGTTTTCTTTTTTAAATCACCCTAAATATTTGTATTTACCTAATGAGTTTATAGGAATAAAACATTTAAGAATCTCTTAGAAATAAACAAACACAATATACATATATATTGACAATATTTATTTGACATCTTTTCTAATCAAAAGAGGAGGTGATTTTACGCTCAAAAGCTCCTCAATGTGTTGATTCGTGGCAAGTTGTTTTAATGAGAAGAACAATATGCAGATTAAAACATTCATACAAGTTATCACAAATAGCTATTTGTCATTTTAGTAAGGTTCTCCTGGCGCCTATAATGAGCACAACACCCTAGATAAGGCCCTGCTCGACGTTCTCAGACTTTAGTTTTTAGCTCATTGCCTTACTAAAATAGGGTAGGGGTGATGAAGGTAGAATGTAGGTGAAATGTACCTATATTTGCATATAGAAATAAAAGAATAACATTTAGAAAAAACATCTTGAGAATGACCGGCCTCGAATTGAACCCCGATCTCCCCGTTGCCAGTAGGCTAGAATAAATGAGCCTTGCATTTAGTTTACATGCTCACTAGTGCAGCCATGAATGGTTTTAGTTATTCTCGAACAATGTTTGGTTTTGTGTTTGTGGCGCTATCTTTATACTTTAGCATTCAATTATATAATAATTCTAGCAGTTTGGTCGACTTCACCTGTCTTGGAGTAAAGTGCTCGCCTCAAGACCCGGCGTTCGTGGGTTGAACCCCGCCGGGGTCAAAGTATTTCTTTCGAGTGATAACAATTCATAGCATAACTTCTTTTGGAGGGAAAGTAAAGCCATCGGTCCCATGTCGATTGTGGTATGTAAGATAACCCTGTAAGGTTTGTGAAAATACCTTTCCGGGCAAAATTGTGGAACAATACGGATTAATTCCCAGATATAATATTGCTGTGATGATATTTAGGTTGTCTATAGCTCCGTGGTCGAGCGCCTATCATCACTGTACGGAATAGATACCGTTTAACCAGCTGTTAATTGTTCCGTGGGCGAGCACTAATTATATCGGTATATTTAATAAAATGTAAGAAAGAGAACTGTTGATGGCTGTTTATTCACACACGATTTATTCAAATGACATCCGTTAATTACTGATACATACTCCAATTAAATGCTTGATATCAATGTACACTTGTGATAATAACGTACATTATTATATTTTGTGTTAGACTGCGACTGCGAGAGCCAGTGCTAGTGTATTTGTGAGTCCCCGACTGCGTTGCTTGTGCCCTTAAACATACGCACAACGGTTTATATATGGCATACCCCTTGCCTCTTGGTCCCCTCGTCAAAAGTGTAAAAACTAACTAATAGAAAGAGTCCTGGCGACAGGTGTTGTGAAGGCTAGCTTCTTATTGGTATAGGGAATTGGCGTCCTTTGCCAAATACTGCTGAGTTGTTCCTTTTAACAGGAAAAATTGTATAAAAATATATTTTAATGATGTTATACTTTTACCATTATTTCTGAAAAGCGCGTGTTTCTTCATGGATGAATCATAAAAGGATACTCTACATATGTTACTTTAAGGAAAAATTACCTTCATCCATGACTTTTTATATATTTTAGAGTGATACAAACCAATATCATTACAATTGTTAGGCCCTTTAATCTCACTCAGAAATTCTCGTGTGCTTATAAAATCATTTGGTTCAGAAAGCCCACGTTAAACACAACAGATAAATAAAACTAGTAGTTGGACCCGTTCCTTACCCACGCAATAAAACTAGTAGTTGGACCCGTTCCTTACCCACGCAATAAAACTAGTAGTTGGCCCCGTTCCTTACCCACGCAATAAAACTAGTAGTTGGCCCCGTTCCTTACCCACGCAATACAAATTCAAATAATCAAATTAAGACGTTTAACACCAAACCAATTATTGTCATTAATATATATTAAAATAATAAAATTTTAATATTAGGGGGCTACTCTTACTTGCCTCACACCCCCAAACAAAACAATCGTACAGTCTCTGGGGATGGTTTGTAAAACTTAGTACTTGGGTGCAAAATGGTGCTAGAGAGGTGGAAAGCGATGTCATATTGACAATCATAATGTGAGGGTGAAAGATGGAGGGATAGTGTGAGAGCAACTGGTCGAATATTAGAATCAGTGAGAAATTTTTGATACAATATTGCGTGTTTTTTATATTTATTAACTGGTGCCCCAAAGATTAACAAAATACTTGTTGCCATTTCGGGAACTCATGCAGGGGGTGAGGGTCGTGAGGGGAAGCGAGAGGGAGAAATCAGACCCCTTGTTCCAACATTTTTGGTTCTAACGTCCATCATATTTGTGATAGAAAGGCCTACAATGTATCAAATTAATGACAGTTAAACTATCTACAATAGTTGTATATAATAAAATGGACGTAATCTACGTGATAATATCTACAAAAATGGGAATCAAGCTTTAAACATTAAACTCAACACAGCTATAAATGAGGAGAATGGGTATGCCATTGATGTTGGATACCATTTGCTATGATGGACAAAAAATGTACATAATATGCTAAGACAGGCTACGAACACTACGTGTAAAGACCCTGCAACATAAGCTGCAGCAAAAATTGAATTTATCAGTCTCATTCTTGAATGTCTACAAAAGTGGGCTATAAATATGGCGGTCATTAAAACCACTTATGATAACATACGGGCAATGAACAACCTGGTTTATCCTACGATATATCGGAAACAAATAAAGCAAATACTCATTGACAACATTGGTGGTGTTGAATTCCACCGACCAGCTCGAAGAAACCAACCGGAAATAGCTTATTAAAACAAATGTTTCTATCGATGCAATATATCATTGTGGTATTGATACGGATGTGAACATGCGGTGTCTTTATGATGCAGATCTTTTACTCCAAAAGTGGATAAATTGCGCTCAACAATGGAAGTTCACAGGGAAAATGCACACGCCTAAGGACCTCATTCCACGTGAAGTGTATACATTCTTTAGATGGCTTGTCAGTGGGCGAGAAGAAATAATTTCGTCAGAAAGAAAACCAACCGCTGTAAATAAGCAGCCATGAGTATCTCACAAAATGTTATGGTTATGACATACAATGAGAGACAAGTGTACGGTTCATGTACTGACAATATGAAACCAATACATGTTAGGCCTCAACAAGTTGCCATTCATCAAGCCAATAGAAACAAAAGTATTGTCAATCTGCTTAATGGATTGGGCTTCTCTATCAAGTATAACTGTCTTCTCAGGTATGAGGCTCAAATCGCAGGGTGTGATATGGATCATGTCTGGAGGAATAATGGAGTGTATTTACCTGCAAATATGGTTAAGAGCTGATATATGATTTTTGCAGAAGACATTGTAGATTTTATGGAAGATACCTCTAATGGAAAAAAAATTACACATGCCACAGCGATGGTGATTTATCAGTGAAAAGAAGCAGATGACAGCACACAAGTTCTTTAACTGTGGAAAACGTCTAGTAACTGTGCATTATACCTTCCTGACTGTTCAATTGTTATTAAAGATTGTTTCATGCCATCCAAACAGATTCTAAAATTCAAAACTTATCCTGACTTCAGCCCAGCTTATGTAAGGCACCCTGATATTACCGACATGAAGGTATAACTTATAGGGAAGACATCCACAAAATCAGAGGTGCTTCCCCGTAAGATGGTACACAATGTGTAAGCGAAGATATGAGTGTAAATTCAAATATTCCAACATGGGCCACCTTCATTTCTCATACAACCACAGCTTTGACAATAACTGCAGTTCATGTTACCTCGCTGATACATGCATCACCAACATAATAGCCACCATTATTAGCTGTTCTACTCCAATTACCAAACATTAATTATCTAGTAATGGATCCACAAAAATCCTATGCATGCCTTCACTGGCTGTGTTACCACAGAATGTTTTTCAGGCAAAGGAAATTTGGGATTATGTTGAAGAAAGTATGGAAAAATTAGCCTGAAAACTTCATATGCCTTTATCTACAGCATCAACAGTGGGAGAAGTAAGATGATATATTTAAAATAATTGGAATCTGAAAAGATGCCACCAAAGTTGTCTGCTCTAACATTCTCTATATTGAGGGCTATTTTATCAGTGCATAATTTGGAACAATGTTTTTACTGCTCATCCACATATACCATCTCCTGAACCGGGCTATGGTTGGGAAGATAGTAATAGTTATTATGTACCGAAAATTACAAACATACCACCGGCATCTTCAGAAATATTAGCGCTCATAAAATGATCTTGAAAAACAAACTGTCTCTCCAAATTGTGCTCCTGTTGCCGTAGTTATCTCCCGTGTACCGATATGTGTGTGTGTGTATCCAAATGATGATTCTCAGAAGTGTGAAAACATTAGCCCTCTTTATTACCATGATGATGAAGACGGTGATTGTGACGATTTATAATTAAAACACAGAATTTACAAACAATATTGTAAATTACACTAATATATTTTTTACTGTGTATTTTTTTCTATTTACACTAAATAACAAATACATGAGCAAATTCACTATATTTTCGTGAATTACTATAAGAAATATGATTCAGTAAATGTTTCAACTTCTATTTTTTTACTTTCCAAAACAAAGTTTTGCAAGACCACTTAATTTCTCGTAAGCCTTGATGTAAAAGATTTTTCCTAATGATTTTATTTAGATTTAAGCACAGTTATTTTTTAAAGTATAATATTTTTCGAAGCCAATAATGCCATTGAACAAGTTAAGTTATTATTACATTAATGTGCACATCTGCTGAAGGAATATTAATATAATGTTTGTGATAGGGAGGCCGTAAATATGTTAAGCTAAAGAGAGTTAAAAACACTATTATAATTTTTACCAATTGTTGCATATTTCATAATTCGATTGTTTGTTGCATATTTCATTATTCACTAGTCACACTTGGTTATTTCCTCCCCTATTCCCCCTAACTCAACTGCAGATTTGTTGGAATTAGCCACCCCTCTATCCTCCTACTCACAAGAAAACCCTAACAGCACGTGTCGCTTATTCCGTCTAAAACAGTGGTCATTGAATTCCAATCTGTATCACAACTCGGTGAACCTCTCTTGCTCGGTTTTGTTTAACTCTTCATAGATAATAAGTTGATAATGTTCTCTATGTGTGTTTTTATTTAATATATATAATATATACTCATTAAACGCGAGTGTTTAGGGGAGCTCCTCTCGCAAACTAATATTCGTTAAAAGACCAACCTCGGATCAAGAAGATCAAGACCATCGCTCCCAGGTATTCTTGGATCTCCAGTCAAGACAACCCTCAAGGTAGGTTCTACACAGTACATATTTTTATTAAACAAACGTTCAACTCCCGTCTCTGTTTTAGTGTAACTAAAACTGGTCCTCCGAAATTAAATTACTTTTTTTTTGTTAGTCTTAACTACATTAAAGAGACAGATAGCTCATACATTTTGGTCCTACGGGACGGATAACAGTGTTCACGCGCTATGGAAATAACATAATTTTTTTTTGTCTTCTTGCTAATTCAGTGTTAAAAAGAACTCATTGTTGCACTAAGAAATAATCTCGTGTGTATATGCATTTTTATCTCTAACAATTCTCAAATGTTATATAATTAAATTGCTACTCAACTCACATTACTCAATATTGATATAGTTGCATATTAAGTCAATTAACTTCAAGTGTTAATTGCTCAGTGACTTTCGTTTTGATATTGTTTTATTGTTGTTTAATTTATTTAAACTAAACTTTATCTGAATTTTCACGCTCCAACAAATATTCTCAACAATGAAGTTTAGTACATTTCAACGCCAATGCGGCTTAATTAGTAATAGGCTGACCACAATAAACAATTACATCGACTCGGTCGAAGAACAACAATTGAATGATGCGCAAACTCAAAGATTATTATCTACTCAAAAAGAAGCTAAATTAAAAACCGTAGAATTCAGTGCTCTTCTCGATAAATTTCTAGAATCTGATCCCAAAGACTTTGATGAAACTTTAGTAGCCACTTTAAAAGACGCTATATTAGATTTACACACAACAATTGATTGTATTAATTGAGAGTATTAATTCCAGCTATTCAAGAACCATTGTTAAAGACCAACACTACTGTACCTACCACTCCTGTTCCTCACACCCACGCAGTCCGGTTGCCCAAGTTGAATTTGCCCAATTTTAATGGAAACCTGCAACAATGGATGGTGTTCTCTATCTTGTTTGAAACAAAAATACACTCAAATACATCATTGTCTCATGTAGAAAAGTTCCAATATTTGTTAAGTTCCCTTCTAGGTGATGCGCTCAAGGTCATACAATGCATCCCCATTTCCAATGATAATTACCCAATCGCCTGGAACTTACTTCAAAAAGATATCATCAGGTTCGCCGACTAGTTTCTCTCCATCTCGACAAGATTTTAGACCTTCCCCATATTTCTCATGGCTCTCTAGACAGTCTAAGACATTT
>CABFOW010004488.1:45195-55624 GCA_902141385.1 Timema californicum
AAGTTTATATTAAATGTTTTTTTTTTTAGAATATGTAGCTTCCTTACAATTTTTGTAATCCAATATATAATACAAATTAGTAATTAAATTAAATATTGTATTAACTGAGTTCATATAAATCAATAATATAATAGTGTGTATTAAACAAAAAATGTGTACAATTAATTAAACACAACATTTGTAAAATATATATTTAATTGGTCTTCGGTTTAATATATTGTCTGACCTTACTTCTAATATAGAACTGAGCTTTTAAAAGGGTTTACAATCAGAAATGTACTACACTCAACACAAAATAATATTAGCATCTTACACGCTTCGGTGTCCACATGGTTTAAGGAATCACCCATGCAATAGACTAGACTGTCGATGACAGATATATACGAGTTTTGATCCCGGTCGGGTGTACTCAGGGTGGTTTTTACAAAAATTAGTTTATAGCTTTCCCTAAACGTTAATGCGGAAACACTTTCTGTAATTTCAACCTTCCTAATCTTGAACACATCAGAGTAATTAGTACATAGGCGTGTAACCCAAACTTAGAGTAGTGGGACGCGGTGCTGAGAACATTATGTTGTCAGTAAGCCTTTTGGAATTTTGGGTTTACAGTGAAAATGTATGTTTATTTTTGTTCATTAATTGAAATAATAGCTTTCCCTTTTTATCTTAGCACCTCAAAAGTAATATTCAAATACTATTTATTTTAATAATAAATTATTTAAAATGTTTAATTAATACGAACAAATTACATTAGTTTTTATTTTATTATTTAAACATCATTAGTAACCAAGAATAATATTCATATCTGTAGTATTCTATGACAATTTACCGTCGAATGTCAGTAGCTTTTAATTTTACTATTGAATATTTAATAGTAATTCAAAAATAATATTGAAATTCAAAAGTTACCCAAAAATGTTGTTGGTAGTCCGTAGCTTATTATCATAATGGCTACTATAAAAAGGGGGAGGGGGCAAAGTAACTTTATCGTATAGTTACTAGTACAATATTGATTGATATATTGATTTATTTGAATAGTATAAAAAATAAAAATATTACGTCGGTAGTGAGACCATATTTTTTTCAAGCATAAATAATTATTAACTTAACGGGTGAAAAAATTGATAGCTATAATATTTATTCAAATAACTCTTGTTTGTAGTAACACAAAAATATACGCGCCCTAAAACTAGCATTTGCATATTTGAGGTCCGTGCCCGAATCTCCAAAGAGCTGGAAGAAAGACTATGTTAAACTATAATAGGTACATAGACAAAATGTTGCAATCCATAGAATCAACACCTTCTTTGGTTTCATTCTAGCTGAAGATATGTTTCCCCCTCACCGTCTGTGTACGATGTTATTCAATCGCTGACAAAGAATCTCTTTAGATCCCGACGCCTCGGAAAGTAGTGCGTGAGTCCATGTACGAGGGAATAGAAACGTTGATAACGACCACCCACTCAGAAATGATCCTAATGCAATTTGGAAGGTAGAGCTAAATGGTTCCAATTTTGGAGCAAGAATAAACAATATGTTTCATTCATTGGAAAAAGAATAATACCGAACAGACCAAGATAACGATGTTAACCCTTTCTTTAAGAAGCTTACTTTTCATTTTTGGTGAAGTTCTTGGTTGGGGCCGTGGTTCGTAGATTCACGACACTTTTCCGTAAAAATGATAAATCTGGCAAAGTAGGTTTACATTTTGTCGACTTGATCAGGACTAGAAATATCTATTTAAGAACATTATGTTTTAGAAACCTTAATGTTTACACTTAAGCTTATATAAATATATATACTTTTTTTTATCATTTACAGATCTGCAGTCATAATATTATTTTTGAAGGACGATGTTTATTTCACATTTTTACAATAATTCTCCACATGACACTCAGTCCAGAAACTTTATCCCAAACTTTTTTTAACTGTTTTAATCAAATATTTTGCTCTTATATTACAAGTGAGGTCGCGGTGATGGCGGTAAGCACAAACAGACAGAGGACCACCTTTCAGAACAAAGGACACACTATAAAGGAAAGCTCTGGTGTTACGAAAGCTTACCTCGGCTGTACAAGTATAAATATACTATACTGTGCAAATTAATTGGGACAAGCTTTTTTTTTCCTCGGAATTGTAAAGTGTTTGCTAATTGGTGTCTTAAACCGACCTAAACATATTTTATCTGCCTTGAGGTGGTTTGACTGGTTTTAAACTGGAAATACTCACTTCAGCTTCAGTTGTAAGCTTTTGTGTTTGACAGGTTTTTGCTCTCTGTGCGATACATGTTGCTTTCGTGTATTTAAAAATGGATAGTACTTCAAGGAAGCATCAAAATTAGATTACTCTTAAGGATCACATTTCTATGACAGTGAGAGATATCACTTCTGCAGTTGGTGTAGGCAAATCAAGTGTATCAAGAATTCTTGCGAGCTACAATGCATCAGGATCATTGTCACCAAAACGGAGAGGCAAATGTGGAAGAAAACGAAAAGAAAATCCACTAACCAATAAAATTCTAATCAGAAATAGTAAAATGAAGCCAATAAAAACAAGCACAGACCTTCAAAGAGATTTATTGGCTAATGGTTTTGATGTTAGTGATTCAACTGTACGCCATAGACTTCTGGAAGCTGGCTGGAAGGCAAGAATACCAACGAAAAAACAATATTTGAATGCTAAAATGAAGATAAAACGTTAATCATGGGCCACAAAATATAAATCATGGACTACTGACGACTGGAAAAAGGTAATTTTCAGTGATGAAACTCATTTGTTGGTGCAGGGTTGCAAAGCAAATGTCGTTAGACGGAGCAACTGTGAACCCTCAAGTCCTGAGCATGTCCAACAAACTGTAAAACACCCTCTGTAACAGATGTTTTGGAGTTTTTTCACAGCAAATGGCACTGGAAGTTTAGTTCCTGTTCAAGTTATGATGAATTCATCCAAATACGAAGAGATATTACAACGTAAAATTATTCCGCTCTCGCAAACTTTTGACGGGACATTACAACATCACTTGGCCTCATGTCACAATTCAAAATTGGTCAAGACTTTCATGCTGGAAAATAACATTAATTTGCTTGATTGGCCTGGAAATTCGCCAGACATAAATCCCAAAGAAAATTTGTGAAAAATTTTGAAGTGGCGTTTTGGTAAAATGGACTGTACAACCAAATAAAGCATGATAACGAATGATATAAAAGTGTAGTTCTACAATGATAAAGTCAAAAATGTGTTCACTAAGTTAGTGGAGTCAATGCCAAAACGAACTCAAGAGGTAATTTCTGCTAAAGGAGGATATACCTCGTACTAATAAAGGTATTTATCAGTGTATATATAAAGGTAGAGAATGATATAAAGGCATAATCTTTGAAAAAGAGTGATTTTTACTCTATCCCAATTAATTTGAACATTATAGTAAGTGTTCGTTCGGCCAAACTGACACGTGCGACTGCATGGACAAACTGGCGAGCGACTGCATGGACAAACTGGCGAGCGACTCCATGGACAAACTGGCGAGCGACTGCATGGACAAACTGGCGAGCGAGCGAGCGAGCACGTGATTAGCAGATAGCTAGCTCTCGATAGCTGTTGGCGGGAAGGCAAGGGTTCGAAACTTGGCTAAGTGAACATATCGGGTTTACATAATATATATACACTACATTATTTATGATCTTACCAACTAGGTCATTAGTGGCAGGTGTGTTAAGCCTATCACTAATTATTTTAAAAAAAAAGTCAAATATCATGTCAAATTGAGAAGTATTCCTAGCACACAATAATATTGCCCAGCGCCCGCCAACTACAGTCAACTCTCGATTCTACGACCTTTCACGGTTCGCTGGAAAAGGGTCGTTATTTCGAAGGGGTCGTTATTGGAATTTTAACAGATTTTGTTCCACCCCTGACCTTCATACAAAAAAATTGCATTTTTTAGATAACACGTGAAAAAGTAAATAAAATATAACCTACCTATTTCTTAAAGAAGTCCATTATGGAGGCCTGCTTCTTCTTAGAGCCAGTTTTCTCGACAAAGTCTTTCAAATTATAGAAATGTGACCACAGAATGGCAAAAGCAAGCCTGGCGCGTGATGTAGCGGCAGTCGCGCGTGGGAAAGCATTGTCTTGCTTGTGGGAGGGGGTGGACAGTCTCAAGTGCTATTGGCTGGCATTGATGAGGTGGTGTCCATTTTTATACCTGACCCACCCCAGTTACTAGTAATACAGCGCTCACAAAGATAATTGCAACGCAGCGACCTAAATAAATGCAACAAACACATTTTACAGCCGATTTCCTTAATCTTTTCAACCTTTTATCCCACATTTTTCACGGTTCCCCAAAAAAGGGTCGTTACTTCGAGAGGGACGCTATTCCCGGGGTCGTAGAATCGAGAGTTGACTGTATACTGTTCCGGCTCCTCGGGTCTGGCCACCTCTCATTACAACCAATGTGTTCTATATTATATTTTAGTCACGCGCTCGCTTACCCTGTCTGGCCTTACCCTAATGTCACCATTGCTCACAAGAGACAGAGAATACCGACGTTGGCGGGTATCAGCAGAGATGAATGGACCTCCCGGGTACAAGCCCAGGTCCTACTTACACTAAAACAGGTTACTGACATGACAATCTCATTTCTAACTCCTATATTATTTTAGACATGAATATTACCACATTTCTTTATATTGTTATCATATACTCACTCTATTTAGTACTTTTTTCAATAAAACCTTTAAAAACCCGTTAGGATTGACTTATCTCAATGGCTACTTACCTTACCCCCAGACAAGATCTGATGACTTAGAAAAATTAGTCCTGATCACGAAATCGTGTCCGGGCCAAAGTGACTGAGAACCTCAGCTTGAAGTCAGCTGTAACGAAGACATATATATCTGATGAGTGAGGAGAAGAAACTGTGCTTAACAAATGCACCAGAATATGCAAGGACAGGTCTACCAAAGATAAGGACCACTAATTACATTAACTATAGCTTCTGCTTATGTTATAAGGGTGGAAGTTAACCAAAAGACTGCTTTATACCGATTGGTTAATCAATTAGAATATAAGGGCATAAAAGGATAACCCTAGAACAACTCAGAATAATACTAGCAGCACCGTGCCCCAGCCATAAGATAGCATCAGCAACTTTTCAATGATATCAATGATGCCAATATTTCATGGTAGATCAGAAGATAGTGTTGCTGGTTTTTTTTTAAATTATAACCATTAACTAAATCAGGTTGGACTAACAGTGAATGTAAAGATGTAGCCAGACCACGCTGGGAGAAGAAGGTCTAGACTTTGTAATCCTTGAAACTAGCAGTATAAAAGCAAGAACTCTTGGAGATCTTATGAAAGCGTTACTGTCTAGATTCAAAGGGAAGAATATTGTCCAATTCTTTAGGAAGCTAACTAAGATTCGCATCAACCAAGACGAAAGGGTTGAGGAGTTTCCCAAGAGTATTCAAAAAATAAATATCGACAAATCTGAAATGGGAGGAAATGTCATTAGTAACGAGGTGATAAAGCACGAAGAAGACCAATGGAATTTCGGGAAGTTTGAGAAGATCGACATGTCTAGAGAAACCTAAAACTTTTAGGTAAGCAGTAGAAGCCACGATAGACATCTTGAAGCAAATAATCATAAATCATAAAACGAAAAAAAAAGTGTGAATAAATATTTTCGGTAAACAAGGAAACATGCTGTTATAACTGCATCAGAAAGAGACGCGTCACCCTAGATTGTGAACACAACATATAAATGTAAAGGTTAAGTAGGGAACCAGGGAGTTCTGGTACAAAGCTTTGCTACAACTTGAAAATGTGGGCTACCTTGAAAAACAGTAGTTAGGAAGAAACACGAGAAATACAAAACTGATGCCTGAACCGACAAAGCCACGAACCCTCATTATAGTGTGTGCCTTAAGTGGACAATAACAACACCGTAAACGAATTGCTTCTAACATGTACGTATGAAAATAAGAAGTGTAATAATTACTTATTTGATAGTGGGGCACAAGTTTCCATAATGTAGCGAAATTGCGTGGGGATAAACAACAGTTCCCGAACGACATTCGAAATTCTAAGTTTAAAAAGACGAAGAGCGCAGAATCTAGGTGAAAACAAGGACAAATTGATTATCGGGAGGGATACCTATATGGTTACATCTTAACTGGTGGAATGTAGAAATAATTCGAAAAATGGTGGTATTTTTAGGTAATATTCTTCACAATTATCGAGGTAATCAATTGGAAGCTACAGTTAGGACATTCAATTTATGACTTAAATCAAACCCTAAGGTGAAGTTTGGAAGTGAATAAGGAAGAAATTAGGCTCTCTCTTTGCAGAATGTTTTGGGTTTCTATTTACCCGAACATTATTAAAATAGTGACATGGTAAAATTCCTAAATGTCAGAATTAATGTACCTCAGAATCTGAATAGAAGGAACATTTTTTTTTTCGTTAGAACCATTATTTAATGATGATTATTTGGTTAATAACCAGTGTAACGTCAATGTAATGTGTGTAAAATAGTGCTGACGGAGGGTTAACAGAACGTATTAGTGAGGTTTTCAAACTTTGGTAATAATGACGTAGAAATTTCAAGAGGTTCACGTGCTAAAGGAGCATGCCGTCATAGAAGTCAGCAAAGGACAATCTCTGGCTGAAGACACGCTGCGCTTGAAGTCAGGACTTGCAAATACTAAGGAATCAACTAACTTTCAGGATTTATAGTTCCAATAAATCTAAAATACTAACCGTGGCTCGCCAATGGTAACCGTGAAGAAAAGGGCATCTAATGGATAGCAAAGTTAAAGATAAAGAAACCATTTATAAACTGGGACAATGTACATTTTCCCTTGATGATTGTTATCTCAGGATATCATGCGAGCTAAGTCCACCCATAGGATCAATCTAAAATGTAATTAAATACACCTTTCGTGGTTAACAAGTATTTAAGATTAGCATTTGGTCTACAAAGTGCACCAGCTACATTCTAAAGAATGATGGATATAGTTTTACAAAGGTTGAGCTCTAATCAAGCTATAAAATATTTGTATGATGCTTTAGATCCACAGATGAAGTTATAATATGACTAAAAGCTGTTTTTTGCTCTGGAGGGAGCTAATTTATCTTTTTAATTGAAGAAATATTGTTTTGTCACTAGAGAGACTGAGAATCTTGGACGCCTGAATTCTTCAAAACGAGTCAAATTAGATTATAGATTATTCGAACCCATTAGGGAATTTATTTCACCCAAGAACGTTAAAAAGATTTAATCTTTTCAGGTTGATATTGTTGATTTGTGCATAGCCATCCAACATCGTTAAGCTCTGCCTCGGATCCGAAACGGTTGGATGGATTTTGTTCAAACTTGATATTTAGATTTTATAGGGCTATACCTCAAATTTTATTTTTATTTTGACTTTGGCCGTTCAATAAAGGGTAGTTTACTGAAAGTGATTTTTTGTTTAAATTGTTCAAAAAATTGTTACAAATATTTTGTTCAAACGCATATATTAGATTGGTTTGACATGAAAAATAGCACCGTATACTTGGTTTTGGGTAAAAATTTGATAAGGGGTTGTTTATTGATAAGCTACTTCTGAAAATATGAATTCTTTTTAAAATATCTATAGCAATTTTGCTTCAAATATGTAACTGATGAGTGTTTGATATGAACATGTCAAATTAAGCCGTAAACTTGTTTTAAGGGGAGCTTAGCGGGGGGAGGGGGGGGGCGATTTGGCTACAGAGCAACATGTGGATGTTAAGATGCTAGGATGCTAGGATGCCAGGATGCTAGGATGCTAGGATGCCAGGATGCTAGGATACTAGGATGCTAGGATGCTAGGATGCCAGGATGCCAGGATACTAGGATGCCAGGATGCTAGGATGCCAGGATGCTAGGATACTAGGATGCCAGGATGCTAGGATGCTAGGATGCTAGGATACTAGGATGCTAGGATACTAGGATGCTAGGATGCTAGGATGCCAGGATGCTAGGATGCCAGGATGCTAGGATACTAGGATGCCAGGATGCTAGGATGCCAGGATGCTAGGATACTAGGATGCTAGGATGCTAGGATGCTAGGATACTAGGATGCTAAGATGCTAGGATAATATGATGCTAGGATTCTAGGATTCTAGGATGCTAGGATGCTAGGATACTAGGATGCTAGGATGCTAGGATGCTAGGATACTAGGATGCTAGGATGCTAGGATGATAGGATGTTAGGATGTTAGGATGTTAGGATGTTAGGATGCTAGGATGCTAGGATACTAGGATGCTAGGATGCCAGGATGCTAGGATACTAGGATGCTAGGATGCTAGGATACTAGGATGCTAGGATGCTAGGATGATAGGATGATAGGATAATAGGATGATAGGATGCCAGGATGCCAGGATGCCAGGATGCCAGGATGCTAGGATGCTAGGATGCTAGGATGCTAGGATTCTAGGATGCTAGGATGCTAGGATGCTAGGATACTAGGATGCTAGGATGCCAGGATGTCATAAAGATGTACCAAAAGATGATGAAGACGTTAAAAATATTTGGATTAGTTTCTATCTCACCCTCCCTTTCCAGTTGGACACAATATAATGTTCATAAGTACCGGAGTGCAAGACGATGAAAATATTGATTGCCAAACAAAGCATGCGAGCTCGGCTTATCTTCAATGACCACTATGATAGGAAACAACTTTAGAAGTATAAGGTTTTAGTACAAAAAGTCACCTCAAAAACAAAACAAAAAATACCTTATGAAAACATTCTAATCGACCCTGTAATACTTTTTCAACACATTTCCATAGACAAGAGATTCGATAAAAAGTTGCAGCGGTATTTTCAGTTTGAATTGCCTTCCTATCCACTTTCATTCTTCGAGGAACTAGAGATGCGAAACAAAAGAAAGTGTGTTTCATATGAATAATTTTCTCGTGTATCTGATGGATATTGAATTCACGTTGTAGACGGTGGATTTCTTCTTCGCCGTGTAGTTTGTTATAAAAAAGAGACGTTCTCTTTATCCTAATAAAGTACGTGAAGTATGTTGAACAATAGTATAAAGGTAAGAGTATAATAGTTTTCGAGGGATATGAAACCGAAGCCAAAAGCACAAAAACACTAAATCATCCAAGCATTTTAGACGATTCAAGATATTTACGGTAGTTACCCAAAGTACTGTTCAAGGAGTCAATTAAAGCAACAGTGTATCAAGAGAAATTCCTATTAAATATAAATAATGAAAACAATCTCATCTCCATTGACACGTAAGAAGCTCGAAAATTAGGGTTTTGTTGTTAAACAGGTTGATAAGGATGATGATTCTCTCATTATCAATACCACAATGGATATACCAAGCGATTACGACTGTGTTGGTGAAGATCTCTTGGTGCATTATAACCAACACTCACTAACATTCACTTCATGAAACCAAGCAAAGGGAAAACGGACAAAGGAGTTTTTTCTTCTAGCAACTTCAACTTTCCCAAATAAGTGAAGGACAATATTTTGTTTCTACATGCATTTAGTGGCTGCGACACAGATCTCTCATTTTCCATGCAGGGGGCGTTAAACTGTATTATATACTGTATGATAGACAAGGCAGGAGAGCAATTATTGGAGCTCTGTAGAGGGAAAACTCGCTAGACGATCTAAGATCTTTATCAGAAAGTACATTCAATCTGGCATCTTTGCCTCCAACTCCGGCAACTTTACGTCAGCATTCGTTCCAAACGTTCCACCATGTTCAGAAATATGGTATGGATATCCCAAGAACCCGGGGGTTGAAGAATGCTTCTCATTACCACCCGTAAAGATCCAGCTCAACAAAGGCTCCCGAAGACCTGCTCCTTATTACCAGCGGTAAAGATCCAGCTCAACAAAGGCTCCTGAAGACCATAACACATTCACACGGGAGCGACCGAGGGAATGAAAGGGTTGATAAAGAGGAGATTTGTCAACTCTCAACTTACAAACGAATAAAGATGATATTAAAAATGGTAGTGGATTGGGCCTACAGGGGATACGACGCTTTAAAAAAGGCGCCAATTACTCTACATCATGGTGGTGTGGAAACGAGAATAAGCCTGGATATTACTCCTGAATATTTGGGATTTTTTGCATAAGAAGCCATGAATATTTAGTGATGTATGCATTTGTTATTTTTCAAACATCACAATTATTAAATACCATGTATCGTACAAAGTGAGATACGGCAAGGTAAAAGAATAATTCAGTGTGGCTGCACGAAGTTGCTGCCCTCCCCATGGCTCAAAAATATCCATCGCGCGATAAATACGCTAAGGAACATTTTGTTTTGGTATGGTTATAACTATTTTTACAGTAAGACTAACAAGAAAATATATTGAACTAAATCTAATTTTTTCGTGTTTTTTTCGTTGTTGTGGCAAACAGAGA
>CABFOW010004489.1:0-36981 GCA_902141385.1 Timema californicum
GCACCCAAAATTAATCTCTGACGTTCGATAAATATTTGCACTAGAACCTAGTACCAAACTAGCAGCGTGTGAATACTCTAGTACTGTTTCCATTGTACTAGCTAGTATACAGATATCTAGTCGCTAGCTAGCACACTTGAATTCTAGTACAAGCAAGTGTCGTGTGATTGTAGCTTAAGACACTACAATACACAGCCACAGCTAACAAGTCCTTGGGGTAACACCTCGGACGTTAACTTGTCCCTGGATAGAGAGTGTAGTTCCTCACATAGCAGCAGGGTGCTATCATCACAGAAAAATAAAATTGAATTTTATAAAATAGTAATTATTGTAAATAAATGTTAACATATTTTCTAATACATTCATCATAATGTTAATGCAAATAGTTAAATATTAAATTACTGGACTGGTTTTTCGTTGTTTAGATATTTTACAATTATGTTGCTTCTGGACCACCAATAGGCGGTATTTGAGCTTTAAAACCAATTTAAATTGAATAGGTAAAAAAAAAATCAAAAAAATCGGAGGGTTAGTGTTTCAAATCCAATATTTTTTTAGGATCCTAGAATCTCCATAATGATTAGGGTGTCTTATTCCTAGCTATATTGGTGTTTTCCCATATATAATTCCAAACCGTTAATAATCATAATCAGATTAATATAAATTATTAAATATATTTGTCAAGTACAAATCTGTATATTTTATTAGCAAACATATTGCTGGGTATACAATCGGTAACATTTTCAGATCGTTTAATCAAGCGTTTAAACATTCTAAGTTCATTTTAATGCAATTTCTGGCATTCAATTGGACCAAATCTCATGTCATCTTTTTTTTAATTTACAATCTATTTTCTTGTATTTTGACATGTTTAAAAAAAGTTCTCATCAGTTTAATTCATAAGACAGTACAGTAAATAAATATTTCTGTGGCGGATTATATAGCCAGAGGTCAAGATCTATATGACTGTATGGCTGTATATTTATTAATACTAAAATAATATTTTTAAAAATTCAAAAGTCTTTGTTTTTCTTTATAAACCCCTTGTAGGGCCTACTTTTGTCAATAATTGAAATTGTAATGCCTATTTCACTAAGCTATTTATGAAGAATCATGACTTTTATTGCATCATAGAAGTTTGAACATTGGTTGAAAAGTTAAGGCTATTATAATTCTTGAAATAAATGCATTTATAATATTTAATTCTTGGACATGTTTATATTTTAAGTTCAAGAATGAGAAGTTTTCCCTTTTCATTATTGTAATTATATACATTTTCAAATTGTGTTTTAAAGATTTCTGGTCATGGAAAACAATCGTTAAACTTTACCAAAGTGAGTATGTCCTGTTTCTGATAGGAATGAAAATCTGAGAGGTCTTTTTCCATCCCCAAATACTACCATATAGTAGATATTTTGTAGATAAAAATACATTTTAAACAATCATTCCTACCAAAGATAGGTTTTTTTTGTAGAGTAATAGTTAAGTATTTCTCCACTAGTTTACTAGTAATAAATCTAGTTAGGTGCAGTGGGGTAAATGGGTACTAACATTTTAAAAGGTTGACTGTGAGCAAGTGTAGCATAGTGTAACATTAGCAATGCTATGTTACATAATTAGTACCCTCACCGAATAAAAGCAATACATATAGACATCCTGCAAATTAAAAGATTTACAACACCTTACTGGTTTTAAAATATGTGCTTTACTCACCCTATAGGCTCGGCCAACAACCATCACATGACTGGTGCACATAAAATAATTCTAAAAATAAGACTGACACGCCTTGGAAAAGTGGGTCGACGGGACATCGGTATTTGGTGATCCAGGCCTACGCTGATTGGCCTAGCCGGCTGACAGACAACCTCACACGCTCTTAACTGCCAACTTAACAGATTTCCGGAATGACTTGTCAGGATGATGACGGTTATTAAAAAGAGAACTATGCCACTAGCATATGCTCGCAACGTGGCATTATACTGTTAAATGAAGATTTCCCCCCCTAATATCCATCAACTAGACCTATATTAAGCTTGTGCTCAGATAACATGGTTGACTATTAATTCCGGCACAACCACGAGAGGTCCTGGTCTGGACTTGTACATAATTGCTCCAGGATGACAAAATATAAACTCTCTATATTTTATTCAATATTTAAATAATATAATCGATCTGTAATAGGTTTTGTGTTTAGAATGGTGGAAAACTATGAAAACCAGTTATACGTTCTTATAATATGTGGCAGTTCTAGACTTACTGTGACATCAGGTAACACCCTACTCTACAACATTAATAAACTGCTACAGCGAATAAAGTATATCGTCCTTGGAAGACAACACGAGCTAATTTCTAATTCACAAGCCGGTGGACAAAGAAATGAACGAATGTTAAATCTGGAGAGGCCAACTTGTCGGCGAGCACTCAGAGTCTAGAGGTGCAAGGTGGAACCATCCCCATCCCCTTTTCTGTAGTTGGAATATTCATTACCAATTAAACTAGACCCATTGTTATAAATACGAGCCGGTCCTTGGTTCATGTTACCTATATTGTAATCACCACTCGTCGGAGACACTGCTGCCAGAGATACTCTTGTAATCGTAGAGAAGACCACGGTTGCATATGACTGTATTTATGTCAGTTGTTCTGACTCTTGTCTATGCCCATCAGGCATAGTTTTCTATATTGAGTCATACGATCTATCCTTATACGTCTATTAAACTTGGTCGCAAATATTGGGGTCGTAAACAGATGACTTAGACTGTTTGACCATGCCGCGGCTATAGAATAGCGTAGGATTTATTGATGGAAGTCGCCAGGCTATGTTACTTTGTTTCACGGCCTAATTGGTTCAGTAGCTCACACCAGTATTGTAGATGTCAAAGTCTGTATTGTATTGGGCACTACTATTATTTTGAGATTGTGAAATATATCCTAAAATGTACTGCGCAACGCAGTCTCTGCCGTATTAAATATGTTTTTCAACACTATTCAGTTCACCTTGTGAGGCCATGTATTATTTATTTACCTCTGTTGTTTTACCTTGAATAAATAATTTAATTTTTTCCTAAACTTGCAAATGTTTCTATTTTTGCTACATTAAATTCCTTATATAATCCGTTAACCCTCTTCCCGGTTATTAAGGCTTCTCGCAGTTAGAGTTGGAGGTGGTGATCGATACAATAGCACAGAGTCAAGTAAAAAAGTTGATATTTGTGTATGTTGTACCTAGGTATATTCTTAGTGTATACCTAAATTGGCAAAATCAAAAGCTTGTAGTTTATGAATATTTTTTTTAAAAGTCTGCTTGTGGTACCCAGTTACCCCGTGGTCCAGGGGAAGTTGGTAAATGACCTGTAAATCCTATATGATAGTACCTAAATAAGATTGTGGCAAATGTGTATATAGTACTCACCTTCTGCTTCAAAATTCTTTTTGAATGGGTAAAAAATGTCGTTCCGTTCCTGAGATATGAACTTTGTCGTGGATGTCACCCTTCCGAGACAGAAATTAAAGAATCTTACTTTATATATATATATAAGGCTATATAATTAATCACTTTTAGTGGTGTTTTGTCATGATTTACAATTATATAATAGTACATATCACTCAAACATAAAATCATTAATGCAAAATGATGAAAAAGTAAAAAAAAACTCAGACTTTTTAACTATCTTTCGATAGAATTTAGAAATTAAAAGTCGTAAAAATAAAAACCATAAACTCATAGAAAATTAATAAGAAAGTAAGTTAAGTTAGCTTTCACAAGGTTGCTAAGTTCACTTTTATTAAACTAGACATGTAACCTATTCACAAATGTTTGATACTTTTTAGTACGAGTTGTATAAAGTTGCAAGAGTTGCAGACAAAGTGTTACTTGATACACAGCCATTATCTTTACTATAATTGACATGTACCATGTTTACCATGCTATTAAGTTCAATTTTAAACATAATTGTCTTTTCACGATGAATATAAGTGAGAGTTAATAATATTTCTGTGGTAAATGGGCATTAACACCCACATACCCTGAAGGTGTAACACCCACTTGCCTTGGTATGAAACCTCTTGGGGTAAGTGAGTACTACGGGTCTACATTGAATATTAAAACCTTGCATTATTTCTCAAATTTATATGTCAAACTACAGTTAAAACTAATAAAAACAAGCCTATTTGCAAATTTTTATCTCCTCTTCACCAGAATATATGAATTTTTACATTTCATGGTACAACCTTTGATTTCAAGGTGAAATGAAGGGTTTTTAGATAATATATTCTTTTTCTATTGACATGTTACAAAATGGGTCAAATTTGTTTGGAACTTGTAGATAAATAAACAAACTTCAATTTCCTGTTTGAAATTAATTTAAATATCCCTTAAATTAATATTTATAGCGCACATACCCACTTGCTTTGGCTACCCACTTACCCCACTCCACCTTTTATACTCTAGCTCAGGGGTCCCCAACCCTATGCCCGTGGGCGCCATGGGGCCCGCCAAGCCTTTTGCGTCAGCCCAATCCTTTTTGACCACAGCTGAAATGTTCTTGACTAATAATTTTAATTTGTCACTTTTCCAACAAAAATCAAGTTCTTATCTCCAGGTATCCTGTTCTCAAGAAGTTGGTGATTGAAATCCCCCATCTGTCCAATACATTCCTCTTTATTTGCCGGCTCATTTACAAAGTGTACTTTTATTCGGAACTACTGTAGATTTAAGCTGAATGGTTTTGCTTTTTCCTAATCTCAAAGGCCTACCCCATTCTCTTCACACTCACTAATACCATGCTAATACTTCCTATTTACTTTGTAAATATCTTGAAATGGGTCTACCCAGCTTTATTGCTTGAATAAACACAGAATAAATATATATTTTAAAAATGTAACCAAGCACCAAAATGGAAGTGAGTAGTTAGATAGTTTCTTGTGTCTTTATTTTGGTCTTGTTAAAACCGTAAATAAAGCAATATTTTTAAATTTATTTTTTGTCAACTTAGGGGGGGGGGTTGAACCCCCCCCCCCAGACCTTGAGTATTACCCACAACCACATGTAACGTCACAATCGCTGTTGGAAACCTAACATGGCAGCTCACCTGTCGTGTGTATAGCGTTGAGGCTGACCGATGAGCCTGGCGGGAGTTAGTATATTTGCATGAAAAAGTAATTTGATGCCTGCAGCACTACCGTTAGTTTTGAATATGCTCCAAGGTACAAAGAGGTTGGGGATCTCTGCCTAGCTAATAGAGGGCGCCCACACCTGTAGTTTAAAAATCAACCGCCAGATTTATATTTCGCTCAATTAGTACGGCTTCCATTCGCTGACTGTTTCATTGAAGTCCTTTAACCTGGCCTTCAGGCGTTAACAATCTCTAAATAATCTAATAATCTCTGATAATCTCTGACTACAGCTGTTAGAGAATTTAATTAAGATTAGTGTGTCACTCTGTCTAACCATTAAGATCAGATAAACGTAGTAGTTAGTGATGTTACTGCTCTTCATAGATAAAACAATTGGGTTTTGATGGTAGAAATTGGTGATGTAAGTTAGCTATTGTCTAAAATGTACTTTACTCCAAATATAAATTAGGTTAAAATTTGTTTACGTACATAGTTTCAGAGCTAGAGTGGACACTATAGAACAACCTAACAGGGAAGTACCTCTATTTTATTAAAAACCTCTTCTTGAATGAATTTCATATTGAAATGAGGCTCAGCATTTAATCAAATACTTAAATAGAGGGCAAATGATTATCCAAACACCTTAACAAACAAGGAAAATATTAAATAACAGGTTCAAGTAATGTCTTGAAATCTTTGGTTTCAGTGGGTGTGTGGTACTGCAGTCTACAAATATGGCACAGAAAGCTGTGAATTATGTGAATCAATTGAGGGCTCTAATGAAAAATCCCAAATATGTCAAGGAGTCGATACAAGCTTACATAATTCCTTCAGGAGATGCTCATCATGTAAAGTAGCCTATCTTTCTTGTCATGAACAAATTGATATGGACACGGTTTATTTGAATACAGGAAAGTCACAATACAGAGAACACTAAACACTATTTTCTCTCAAATCTTCAAATGTAATAGAATCTACCATTTTAACAGTGAAATAGGCCTACATATTAATCTTGTTTTTAAAAGTCTGTAAGCAACACACAACAATGTTTACCAATGCCAACTAAAGTAATGTTTCTAACACATCTATTAAAATAAAGTAGGCTATATATTTGTAGTTATGGTTGAAATCGCTGTTAAGGATTAAGGCTTTGGAAAATAGTACACCAATAAATTTTGATACTTGACACTATTTTTTGGTCATATTACATTAAAGGATATAAGTTACATAATTTTGTATAATTCCCAATAATAACAAACACAAACTTTCCAATAATAACAATTATAAATATATTGCAAGAAAATTGTATGTAGGCTAATTTTAAAATTAAAAGAAAACTCAAGCCAGTCACTCAAAAAGGTCTGTGCACTAAGTAAACTCTCACACATATTGGTCACAACTGCCGGTAGGAACATTACAACTAAATATATTTTTATAATATCATAAAAAAACTACTTAATTGTATGAGCCCAAAAGCGAATTATACCAACTGAGTGGCCGCTGCCAACATTATTCGATATGCTATGTTTCAACATTGGACTTCTGGTACGTGTGTCTCTTTACCTATATCTTTTCTACATTTTCAATTTATTTCTAATGTTAGATTTTAAATCGTTAATGGATATATGAAACATGTTTGTGATTAGATAAGAAAATTATAGTTAGCCACTTACAAGAAATTCATCTCTTGCAGAGAAGAAAATGTTGTCACTGCAAATAATATTACACACTAATAAAACGTGTCTAATTCATTTTTACGGGGATTTTTTTGTAAATATTCATTTGCCAGCGAGGGAACTAGGCTACAGCTTGGTAAGTGAAACCGTGGCGAGCTGGAGAGGAACTAGGCTACAGCTTGGTGAGTGAGACCGTGGCTAGCCGGAGAGGAACTAGGTTACAGCTTGGTGAGTGAGACCGTGGCTAGCCGGAGAGGAACTAGGCTACAGCTTGGTGAGTGAGACCGTGGCTAGCCGGAGAGGAACTAGGCTACATCTTGGTGAGTGAGACCGTGGCTAGCCGCAGAGGAACTAGGCTACAGCTTGGGGAGTGAGACCGTGGCTAGCCGGAGAGGAACTAGGTTACAGCTTGGTGAGTGGGACCATGGCTAGCCGGAGAGGAACTAGGCTACAGCTTGGTGAGTGGGACCGTGGCTAGCCGGAGAGGAACTAGGCTACAGCTTGGTGAGTGGGACCGTGGCTAGCCGGAGAGGAACTAGGCTACATCTTGGTGAGTGAGACCGTGGCTAGCCGGAGAGGAACTAGGCTACAGCTTGGTGAGTGAGACCGTGGCTATCCGGAGAGGAACATAAGTTACATCTGATGAGTGAAACCATGGTGAGCAAGAGAGGAACTAGGTTTCAGCTTGGTGAGTGCGACCTCAGTGAACCAAAGAGGAACTAGGTTACATTTTGATGAGTGAAACTATGGTGAGCAAAAGATGGAACTAGGTTACAGCTTGGTGAGTGAGACGGCAGTGAACCGGAGAGTGAACTAGGTTACAGCTTGATGAGTGAGACCGTGGTGAGCAAGAGAAGGAACTAGCTTACAGCTTGGTGAGTGAGACGGCAGTGAACCGGAGAGAGAACTAGGTTACAGCTTGATGAGTGAGACCATGGTGAGCAAGAGAGGGAACTAGCTTACAGCTTGGTGAGTGAGACGGCAGTGAACCGGAGAGAGAACTAGGTTACAGCTTGATGAGTGAGAACGTGGTGAGCAAGAGAGGGAACTAGTTTACAGCTTGGTGAGTGAGACGGCAGTGAACTGGAAAGAGAACTAGGTTAAAGCTTGATGAGTGGGACCGCGGCTAGCCGGAGAGGAACTATGTTACAGCTTGATGAGTGAGACCGTGGTGAGCAAGAGAGGGAACTAGCTTACAGCTTGGCGAGTAAGACGGCAGTGAACCGAAGAGAGAACTAGGTTGCAGCTTGATGAGTGGGGCCGTGGTGAGCAAGAGAGAGAACTAGTTTACAGCTTGATGAGTGGGACCGTGGTGAGCAAGAGAGGGAACTAGCTTACAGCTTGGCGAGTAAGACGGCACTGAACCGAAGAGAGAACTAGGTTACAGCTTGATGAGTGGGACCGTGGTGAGCAAGAGAGGGAACTAGCTTACAGCTTGGCGAGTAAGACGCCAGTGAACCAGAGAGAGAACTTGCTTACAGCTCGGCGAGTGAAACTGAGGTTAACTGGAGAGAGATATAGGTTACAGCTAAGCGAGTATCACTGTCATTAACTGGAAAGGGAAATATGTTACAGCTTGGCAAGTGAGGCCACGGTGAGCTAGAGAGGTAAACAAGTTACTGCTCGATGAGGGAGACTGGCGAGCTGGATAAGTATATAAGTTACAGCTCAGCGAGTGAGACCACTGTGAGCCTGAGAGGAAGCTAGGTTACAGCTTTGTGAGTGAGACCATTGTGAGCTTGAGAGGAAGCTAGGTTACAGCTCAGCGAGTGAGACCACTGTGAACCTGAGAGGAAGCTAGGTTACAGCTCAGCGAGTGAGACCACTGTGAACCTGAGAGGAAGCTAGGTTACAGCTCAGCGAGTGAGACCACTGTGAACCTGAGAGGAAGCTAGGTTACAGCTCAGCGAGTGAGACCACTGTGAACCTGAGAGGAAGCTAGGTTACAGCTNCTCAGCGAGTGAGACCACTGTGAACCTGAGAGGAAGCTAGGTTACAGCTTTGTGAGTGAGACCACTGTGAACCTGAGAGAAAGCTAGGTTACAGCTCAGCGAGTGAGACCGCTGTGAGCCCGAGAGGATGCTAGGTTACAGCTTTGCGAGTCAAATCGCATTGAGTCGAAGAGAGGAATAGGCTTACTTGGGGAGTGAGACCGGAGTGAGCCAAATAGGGAAAGAGATTAAAGCTCAGCGAGTGAGACCGCATTGAGTGAAGAGAGAAATAGGAGAGGTAGTTTGGTGAGGTTTAATATGTGTAGTGTTAGCACTGGCTTATTCCCCAAGGGTTTGAGGGTGAAATGATACCAGTTCAAGGGCTATGCAAGTAATTTATTTAGTCATAGCTGGAAAAATTAGGAACTTTTAGGAAATTTCTTAAGTTAAGTACACTGGAATTGTTGTGCATTTGGGGAATTTAGTTGAAAAGTGAGTACAAATGATTAGAAATCAAACTTTGAGGGGTACATGATGGTTGTTTCAATAAATGATTCTTTATTATTTTATTTGACTGCCACTAGCCTTCATTGATGGATATGTGAACTAAATGTATGTTCTAGTTTGGTTACAGTGAGGTTAGGGTATGAAAACCAGATTTGTTTTATGAAGGATGCTTTCACTAAATGGGGGTTCTCACTCTACCTCCATCTAGGGCTGCCATTTCCAAATCCTGCAAAAATGTTAATTTTAAAAATGGGGTAGATGGGTTTATAAGTTTCTTTTACATTTTTATTAATGAAAGTGCAATTAATTGTAGAATGCACTTATAATCAAATATTGCGAAGTATTACACTCCCCCCACCCGGCTACTTAATAATACTGGCAACATTTTCTGGGGAGAACACTCAATAATTATGAAAAGTTTCAAAAAGAGAACATTTGGTCGTGCAATAAGTGAAAAGTAAGCGAACTCTGTTTTACCCCTTCAAAAAGAGTAAAGTTGGTAACTTTATCTCCATGCAAATGCATATGCATCTATTTTAAGTTTTACCTTCCCCATCTCTATCCCATTAGTGAGTTTTTAAATTATTATTTTTTTGTCCATTAATAATTAAATGATCAAAAGAGCACTAAGAGGAGTCTGAATTTATAAATGTATTTTACATATTAAAAACAAGTTATGATAAACATTCTACTAACCTTTGCTAGGTATTAAATAAACACAGGTAGGGGTACAATGCAAATTATTCTAAATATTATTGATATTAAATAAAACATAATTTGAAATGTGTAGGCTATAACCAGGGCAAATAGCAAGATAAAGTAGAAAATAAATAAAAAAACTACCACCACGCCTACAACTAATAGCATGAGCCCAGACAAGCCAAGTTATCTCAACAAATTCTTCTTTCAAGATTACCATTGAATGGTGCACTTGTTCATAAGTATTAACTGCTTACCCTAGCATATTATTGATTTGTAGAATACTCTGCATTAGATACTTAGGTTTAAAATAACTAAACAAACAAAATTTTGTTCTAAACATTGTTATTGTAACAAACTCCCAATTCAATGTTTCTTTGCTTTTATGCAATTTGAATCATTATATTGGTTGTAATTTTATTTGTTAAGTTTTTTGGAAAGAATTCCACTGTTGAAACTAAGTGGAAATGTGTAATATTCTCTTAAAACATCATTTTGAACTATTATGTCTAATTCTGCATAGTTATTTATTTTAACAAACAAAAATCACAAATAATGCAAAATTAGGTTCAACTGTACCATTCTAAATCAAATTATTCACCTTTTACATGAATGAATAATGGCGGTAGGCCTACTAAAAGCTTTTGAGCACCAATGGAAACCTTATTGAAATATATTTTAGAGCGAGTACTTGGCAGAATGTGACATGCGTCGAGCATTCATCTCGGGCTTCACCGGCTCTGCAGGGACAGCCATAATCACAGAGTCGGCTGCACTCATGTGGACGGATGGCCGCTACTACCTGCAAGCAATAGAGGAGATGGGGGAAGGGTGGACACTCATGAAGGAAGGTTAGGGTTCATTCATCTCTATTTTGTAACTTTTCCAACTTTTGTAACTTTAGCGTTAGTGTTTTAAGCCTGTGCGAATCTATTGTTTTTTAATTAAATATAAATTGATAAATTACTCGACTAGAATTGCATACATAAAAAATATTTCGATTAGTGTCCGAATTGAATCTTATACCTAAAAAATTTTCAAGTCAAATCTCTTGTCAAATTTATTTTATGAAATCAAATTCTAATCAAATCCTATGCTTAAAAAATCAGAAAAAATATTTCATTTTAAAAATAGGTTCAGGTTGGAATCAAATAATTTATTTTAACTTTATGCCTACTATGATAATGTAAAAAGAGGTTCAGGTTAGAATAAAATAATTTATTTTAGCCTCACTATGATAATGTAAAAATAGGTTCAGGTTAGAATAAAATAATTTATTTTAACCTCACTATGATAATGTTTCAAATAGATTTTGTGTTGAATATTTCATTATGTTAAGTTTCTGAATACAATTCATTAATACAATATTAAAAAAAATCTTTTTGAAACATTTCAGGTTTATTAAAAAAAAAGGAATCAATGAATGGCACTATCTCAAAAAAATAAACATCAAACAATTTTTTCAATCATAGTGCAAAGGTTGATTAATATTTACAAAGAGGTGGGCCTAGCTACTTTTTTTAAACTAGGCATAGCTATTCTCTGTAACAATCACCCCTGTAATTACTTTACAACCTGGAATTCAACTTAATTTCTATGCCTATATTCACTCCATTATGCAACTGGTTTCTAGCCTGATTGTATTACACAACTGGTTTCTAGTCTGATTGTATTACACAACTAGTTTCTAGTCTGATTGTATTACACAACTGGTTTCTGGTCTGATTGTATTACACGACTGGTTTCTGGTCTGATTGTATTACACGACTGGTTTCTGGTATGATTGTATTACAGAAATAGTTTATAGTCTGATTGTATTACACAAATGGTTTCTGGTGTGATTGTATTACACATCTGGTTTCTGGTATGATTGTATTACACAAATGGTTTCTGGTATGATTGTATTACCCAACTGGTTTATGTTCTGATCGTATTGATTTGCTAAGAAATGAATTAAAGACGCTGTTGGATATAACCAACCTATTCTAACTTAATTTAAGGATAGACACAAACCTCCAGTTCTCAGATCATTGTTTCACCACTTAATGAAATTGATCCAGCCCACTTTTGTCTGGATACATCTTTGATGATACTCTAGGAATAAAATTTTATAACTATACATTTAATAATATTTGAAGTTTTATATAACTTTTCAAATTAATTTTATAATTAATAAACCATTTAAGACATTTTCTAGAATGCCAAGATTTAGTAACCTTCATGTCGGTGTATGTAAGTAGGTTTCCTGTAAACATCAGGGTTTATCCTACTTTATAACTTTTTGAGCATCAAACAGTAGACAAATCAATATTTAAATTTCCTTCATCATTGGTGCCTTTATTATGAGCTACATATGATTTTAGTTTTGTACCAAGTTGGCAGCTCAACACGACTAGCGTATTAGCCAACTACGCCACCGAGGCGGGTAAAATATTATTTAATTTAATCATCAATTATTCTGTCAGTGAACTCATCTGTTTACCTAAGCTCCAAACAGACTATTTGTATATGGTTAGAACAACTTATAACTGTCTATGTCATTATGTTATCTGTGATTATGGGATTAAAATAATAAAACTTAAGTTTAGACAGGTACATACCAGTATGTAAGTAATTTGATGAAACTTTTCAATTCATCAAAATGTAGAACAATGCTATTTATGTTTTAACTTAACACTTTTCCCATGTAGATTTCCCAACTTAAAAAAAAAAAGAATCAATAAAGATTCTCAATGTATTCTACCTATAATTCTAATGAACACAATATAACAATTATGAACTTTAAATACTTTCAATGGTATAGAATTAATGTGCATGACTATAGCGTGTGGGTGACCTGGTGGTCTAGGGGTAAGGTGTCAGACTTCTGTGCTGGCGGCCGGGGTTCAATCCTCGGTCCCGCCACAGATTTACCTGATTACCAAACCCTTCCTTCACCTCTGACAAGACATCTTGTTAATGTGGGGAATGCCAGGTCTCCACCGTGGTTCGGATTCCACGTTAAACTGTAGGTCCTCCACTTCATCTCACAATCACCCTATCACTACACATTAGCGTAAGTGCGTATAACCCGAACGGGTAGTAAGACACGGTGCTAATAATAATAATAATAATAATAATAATAATAATAATAATAATAATAATAATAATAATAATATAACGTGTGTCAACCAGGTGGTTAAGTAAAGTAAACAAAAAAGGTAGTTAGGATTAGCCCATGGCATTCTCACACTAACTTTCAAAAATATTCACCTCCTGATTATCTATAATTAAATTTTACTTGAAAAAATTAATTTCATCTTAGTAAATAGTTTCCTTAGCTTTTACACATTAATTAAAATATGGTTTCTAATTTTTTTTTTTTTGTATAAAATTATGGCCATATTTGGAGAAAGCATTTATCTTAGCAAAGATTTGAGGGAAGAGCTCGAGAACACAACAACCAATAGAAAGAAACACGCTTATTAGAAGTTTCACACATTTCTTCAAACTTTCTTTTAGCCGAGTTTGTAAAAAATATGGTGTGATTGATATCTGTAAATTACATAAGAATGATGTTACTTTTTCAAAACTAAATCTGTGTACCATTTGATCCTGCTTTTATGTATTTTTTTCTGGACATTTTAATAAATGTTTTTTGTGATTTCCAAACTGGCCTGCTCTGGACAGGTCTAACAATTGGAGGGGGTTAGCAGAGAAGGCCTACTTCATCTTTTACCCTAACAGACACAGCCAGCTTTTGCTTGCTGAAAATATGTTAGGTGAGCGCTGGAATACTTGCCTGTGACCTCGGTAGCCTAAGTTGTCTCTGGTGCCACTTGGAGTGGTCTATTTCACAGTATGGCTTCCTCTTCTCTCCAAGAAAATGTTGGTTCGATTCCATAGAATACACACTCATCAACCTCTTTATAATTTGCTAATAGCTTACTCACTGGCACTAAAGTTTAATCATTTATTTAAAAAACATACTTTGAATATGTTTTACCTATGATAGTTTTTCCTCCTCTTTCTGGGCAAATGCTATTTCATCACATGGACTTTTTTCATCCTTTTAACCCCTAAATAAAACCAGCGCAACATTTAAATAGAGGTAAAAACTTATTATAGATCCTGATGTGTGCATTTCAGGTTTGCCTGCGACACCGTCTCAAGGCAAATATTTGTCAGATAATTTCCCAGAAGGCTCTCGTGTGGGCGTGGACCCCAATGTTCTGTCTTACGAAGAGTGGAAGATCATACAAAATGACATGAAGGGGTCTGGGGTAAACCTTATCCCGATAGCTACCAATCTTGTGGACTTGATCTGGGAGGACAAGCCAGCTTCACCCAGTAGCACGGTGCTGCCTCTTGCTATCAAATACACAGGTGCGTTGTATAGAGGAACTAGTTGTTGTAGAGCATGTCATTGAATTTGAGGAGCAACCTGCCTTTTCACATTCCTACCCTATGTTCACTGGCACTGCGTCTTAATAAGCTTTAATGTGCGGCCGAAAGGAGCAAAAGTATTTTTACAGTTTTTATATAATTGAATTTTTTTTTGCAAAATAAATAAAAAATAAAAATGTCCTCAGAAGTAACATTGAGCCTAGGTTTTTGCACTTGCTAATATCAACAGATCTGGAATATCTGTCAAGGGTGTCCTGGAATTTTGTCAAAACCTTTTCTCTTTATTTAAAAAGTTTTGACAAAATTCCAGGACACCTTTGCCAGATATTCAAGATCTGTTGATATTAGCATGTGCAGAAAACTAAACTTTATGTTGCTACTGGGGGAATATTTGATTTATTTTGGCCAAAAAAATGTAATAGTATAAAAACTGTAAAATTACTCATGCTCCCTTCTGCACCTTAAGTATTATACTGCTACTGCTACAACCTACATTGGTGGGCATGCAGACTATATATCTGACTCATCTAGTTTGGTTTGCCCGGATGAGTTTGGGGTTCGGACCCCAACCAGATATACTATGATTGTTTTTTACTTAAAATGTTTTTTCACTCACAAATCCTTCATGCGACTAAAGGTAAACTTTCTTTAGATTCTCTTGGTCTCATTCTTTCTCTATTTGTATAATTCAAATGTATATAACCCGGACAGGTATAAATATGCTGTGAAAAAAAATCTATTACGCGCAGAAACGACAAACAACATTTATGCATTTTTTTTAGTTCTGATACTGTTCAACACTTTTTTAAATTAATGAACAAATTATCATACACATTTTTATTATTATTATCACATTATTTTTAACGATTCTTTCTTTATATTCAGGCAAGTCTTGTAAACATAAGGTAGAAGAAGTGAGATCCAAAATGGCAGAAAAAGGATCAACACTTCTGTTGGTCACAGCATTGGATGAAATTGCATGTGAGTTTTCATAATTTTACCAAATAAATTTAGTTAGTAAAATAAACACAATTGTCACTTTTAATATAATTTGATGTTTAAAATAAAAATAGGAGGGGTGACTCTTTTGAATCCTAAAATACTTAAGGACATTGGAGATTCAAGAATTATAGTTTCTTTTATAGTTATTTTGAGGCTTGAAGTGTAGTTGGTCACATTTTTTTTTATATAGCAACTAATGTTGTCAGAGGAAAAAAAACAACATAAATATGGAAAAGTTCACCACTCAAGCTTATTATATTTTCTATGATTTTGATTCAAATTTTATTAAATGTGGGTTCGGCCCATCTCTAAAATAAACGGTAAAGACTCTTGATAATATGACCAGTTTGACTCTGTTCCAGGGCTACTAAATCTGCGGGGTTCAGACATTGATTACAATCCAGTGTTTTTCTCCTATGTGTTGGTAACACAGACACAAATCCATCTGTTCATCGATGAAAGTAAAGTGACCTTGGCTGTCAGGAATCATTTCAATGAGGAAGATTTGCCTGTTAATATTCATCCATACAATAAAATACATTCGTTCATTACAGAGCAGGTAAGAAATGATTTAGAAACACTCACAATGATGATAGTTAAGACTAAGAAATGCTAGTTAAGAAGGCAAACTTGGGCAAGGAGGGGAAAAAAAAGAATCTAACTGCTTCATTGATTCTTATTGGTCTTAATATCATAATGTTAATACCTTAATTCTTATCTCTCAAATTCAAGCAGGTTAAAATTCTAGTATTTAAACAAAATTGCTGTATTTATACGTGAATAATTTTTTATGGTGACCTTTATAGTTTTTTTTGGTGTTTCACTTTAGTACCAGCAAATTATAAATTTACTCACACGATCTTTGTGTGATCTTGTTCAAATTAATTATAGACATTTGTTTTTATAATTTTTTTTTTATCACTTTAGTATGTAAAAAATAGCATTTTAAGTAGGGATGGACGGGAATTACAGTTTTATATCGGAAGGGAATGGGAAAGGAGTCCAAATATCAGGATCAGAACGGGAATGATAGAAATTACGCTTTAGAATAAGTATAGACTAAAAATATATATATGGTTTATTAAACTAGTATGGTAATACTTGTAAAAGCTTTGATATTATTAAATACAGTTGAACCTGGCTAATTCGAAGATGAATGGACTAGGTACTAGAAAAATTTGAATTAGTTAAATTTTTATTTGGGCTAAGAAACTAACTTCAAACATCAATTCACCGAAGTAAAATACTATAGTGTATATATATAATTTTATTCTTAGCTTTTCCATAGCAATATGTACAGTACAGAACACAGTATATACAATTTTCAAAAAACTAGGCATTTTTGGTTGTTTTTTAAAGTTAATACTCTGAGTTGTAGTAAACTCTTCTAGTTTATTGAGTAACTGGAAAAGAGAGGGGCTTACATTATGTTGTCCCTCAACAAACCGTCTCAACTCATCGATATGGTCCATAGTCTGTGTAGATGTTGGGGATTGGTTTTTCTGGAAGTTCGTCTGTTCCCCTTGTTTATCTGAAAATGCATGGTAATTTATTTTGTTTACAACATCTGCCAATATTTCTGCATCAAAACGCACTGCAAACAGCAAAGTTCTCGTCCAAGATCACAAAATGATAAGGAATACAAAACTTGAGTGCACCTGGACGCAGAGAGACTATTATCCACGCAGCAACAGTTGAATAGCGAACATGTATCCTATGTGAGATTTCAGGCTGTTTTTCATCATCTTCGAAAAATTTTACTTTGAACTAAACAAAATAAGTTTGATTTACATTGTTTTAATAGAAGTTTCAAGGTTCCAAGGGGAAAATTTGCTTTATACACATTCAAATGTATAATACAAATAATATGTTATCATAAAAAAAAAGAATAATATAGATGGAGGTGTGCGAATAGAAATTTTTATTGAAATAACTAGCAAAATTTTAGACAAATATTGAATAATATAAATTGAATAATTACACAATTAATACAATTTTTTTATGAGTTAATCTCTTTTAAAAATGGTGTTTTATATTTAACTATTGGAAGAGTGCAAGAAAGCTCTTAAATCTTAAATGTTCTATATTCTAACATCTATTAAAGGTTATCTAGGTTTGAAACCCCTTAAATATTATTTAGGTATTTAGTATTTTGGTAGGTCCTTAGGTTTGTTACTCTTTAAATACTCTCTGTGAAAATTATCTGTTTAAAGTCCACTCTTTAACTTTCTCTAGAATTTACACCCCTTAGGGTTCTTTGTTTAAAACACCTGTAATGTCACTCTTTGTTTGTTTGCTAACAACAAACATGCTGAATCTTATAAATAGTTGACCTTGGCAAGCTACTTCAACCCTCCTCATTTCTATGCCTCAAAAGATGGCAGAGTATAATATATCTCTGTCCTTATCTAAATCTTTCAAGCTCTCTCTCTCTCACCGAACCTAACAAATAACTGTTGATATACAGAGCGCATTGACTCGCAAGCTTCCCAACTTGTCTCACCACAGGCAGTAAAATACCCCCTCCCCCCTCCAAGTTTGTTACAGAACAATGCTGATGACTATCTCCAAGAAAAATTGAGCCAGTAGGATTGCTGATACAATAAGCAGGATTTATTTCCCAGCCAAACCCTTGCGGGGGAAGGGTCTTTCTCACCCGACTTTCTCGGGAATGAATAAATTCCCTACATTTTCTCAAGCGTTCTGAGCGCTCAGGATCTCGTCCAACCCTAATATTAATATAAGGTTGGATGAATGGAAAATGATCTAACTTGTAAATGTTAATGTTTGAAATTGAAATCTGAAAAATCAAGGTCAAAACTTAAAGAATAGGAACTGAGTAAAACAGGAGTTATGAGATTACTATTAAAACTATTTATCGATTTCATTTATTGTTTTGGTACCCAAGCGGTTTTTTTTAGTATGCCTTTTTC
This sequence comes from Timema californicum, assembly GCA_902141385.1. Lineage (NCBI taxonomy): Eukaryota > Metazoa > Arthropoda > Insecta > Phasmatodea > Timematidae > Timema > Timema californicum. The sequence goes on from CABFOW010004489.1 coordinate 18,250, forward strand.
AGTTCTGGCTCGGTAAAAATCACTGATGTACTTAAAAACTTACTGTTATTTGTTTTGCTGCATTTTTAGCTTCGCGTCTTGCTACCAAATAGAGTTATACACTTATGTACTAATTGCACTAATGTGTTAGGGATGAGGAACGTTGAATTTATAGGAAGTGTACCCACATTTGTGTGGAGGGGGAGGGGGAAACCATTTTAAGCAAAGCCACCCTCACTACACCTGACCGTGATCTTTAGAGTGATGCCTTAGACCATTCTACCACTGAAGCTGGTTTTGTTGTGTTTTGACTGTGAACTTTGAGGCCTACATTTTTCTGGTAACTGTGTGGTCTATCCTCCTTTCACTGTATAGTAAAGAAGGCAAAGAAAGCCATCTCCTTGTAGAACTGGTAAACACAATTATAGAAGGGTTGGTATATATTCTACTCTACTCTACTATATTTTGGGGCATGGGAATTAGGGGAGATTTATGGGGAGGAAGTAGTTTGCCAAGGTGATCTATTTATGAGTGATCAGCTTGTTTCTTGTTAGTGAACCATACAAACTAGAGATTACACAATTATTGTTATTATTATTATTATTACTACCCGTTCGGGATTGTTAAACTAAAGAAATATTAAGGGGTGTCAATTCTAGATAACTTAAAGGCTTCAGAGATAAATTTTGAAGGGTTTCAAACATAAATAACTCTTAAGGGTTTTTAGACATAGATAATATTTAAGGGTTTTCAAACAAATAACTTTTAAGGGGTTTAAAACCCAGAGGACATATAAGGGGTTTAAAACACAGAGGACATATAAGGGGTTTCAAACCTAAAGAATATTTAAGATGTTTTCAAATCTAGAAAACTAAGAGGTGTTAAACTAGATAACCCTTAAGGGGTTTCACAACAAGATAACATTTAAGAAGGATAAAGATTTGTTTATTGTTTTAATTTCTTGCTTACACCCAATAGTTGAATATAAAACACCATTAAAAAATGAACTAATGAAAATAATGACAATCAAAAATTAAATAAAATTCACTATTCGATTTGTATTATTATGTATTTGTTCAACATTTTGTTACTCGATTTGACAAAAAATGCTATTAGCACACCCTTTTCTATATTATTGTATTTTTATGATGTTATCTTAGTATTTTATTGTTTATAATGTCAAAGCTTTTACAAGTGTTAGCATATTAGTTTAAAAATTAATATATATATATATATATATATATATATAATCTAAAATTATTCTAAGGGATGGGTTTTATAATTTCCCACTCCCCCCAACACTCTGATTCCAATATTTTGATTCATTTCCTATCTAGTTCTCATCCCACAGTAAAAATATCATTCTTGTCCATCCCTAAAACTTAACAAATCTCAAAATATTTCAAATTAATAATTATTTGGAAATGGTTTATTGACCTTATTTTTTGATTGGACTCTAAAAATATAGTTTACTCTAGTATTTGATTTGATAACATTCTATTACAAAAGATTTGATTCAGGTTTTGTTAGAAATATTTTCCTTATGAAATTTTTTATTTTGAGCCATTTCAAACTGTTTTCATTATAAAATATTTAAACAAGATTTGGTTTAAAATTTAAGGGTGACCTGGTGGTCTAGGGGTAAGGTGTCAGACTTCTATGCTGGCGTCCGGGGTTCAATCCTCGGTCCCGGCAAAGATTTATCTGATTACCAAACCCTTCCTTCACCTCTGACAAGACATCTTGTGAATGTGAGGAATGTGTGTCTCCACCGTGGTTCGAATTCCACGTTAAACTGTAGGTCCTTCATTTCATCTCACAATCATCCTACCATTGCACATTAGCGTAAGTGCGTATAACCCGAACGAGTAGTAAGACGCGGTGCTAATAATAATTTAAAATTTAAATTCTCACAGGCCTAAATAAAATTTAACATGTTTTCTAACTGCACCTAAAGATTCCAGAGCAAACCGGGAAAGTATGGATCAGTTCTGATGGCAGCTATTCTCTCAATAGTATGGTACCAGAAAAGATTCGCATCTCTGAAATCACACCTATTGCGCTCATGAAAGCCATCAAGAATACGGTTGAAACACAAGGTGAGTCACAGTTTATTGGTCTTGGGACATGAAAACATCCTTATCAAGTACTTGTCCCGGTGATCACACCATTTAAGGCATCAATCTCATCACAGACTGGATGGCTGATGAGAGTTGATGGTTTGAATCGAAACCAGGTTTAATCAACATGTGACTAATCAGTCTTCCCACACCCTCTTCACACTAATACAGCTGTTTTGGCTATCTTATCCTCCCATTACACACTCCTTAGATTAAGTTATGAATAGCCATAGTTAAAAATGTAATAATTAAAAAAAAACTTATATAATAATTAACTCTGTCGGTAGCATGTCTGTCTACTGGAATGAGAGTCTCGGGATTGCTTCCCAGCGGGGCCAAAATATTTATTATTGATGAAATGTGAGTTTACTCTTTCCCAATTATGAATAAATGGCTGGGGACTGGGTGTTGTGCCTGTCCTAGTCTTTAAGTTTTATTATAAGGCATAAGAAGCTACAACAGGTCTAGCAAGCCGGTAGTGGAAATTATATGGCTTGAATAAAAAACTGTCACAGGCTGGAAATATTAATGGATGTAAAAATAATTGATAGGAAACATTTGAAATCTGTCATACATGACAAACTTACCTGATTTTAGTATTATTTTTAATGCCTTAGCACACATAGATTGAACAATCATTTATAATATTTTAAAAAAATGTTTAAGAAAATGTTCTTTTAAACTACAGGTACTTACTTATTCCAGACATTGAAATAATTAATACACTACAATATACCCTACTATTTGGTTGAACTTGTCCGCTTCCCAGATATGTTTCAGTATTTCAAAATGTCGACAGACTTTTAGGTAACTGGTTCAAATATCAAATACATGTTGGGATGAATTTAGTCTTCAGCGGGAAACTGGATAAAGTAGGAGCAATTTGAAGTTAACTATAATAACTAAAATCACAAACACTAATGAACTTAACACCAAACAATAAAAAATATTTGTATGGGTTATTAATATCTAAAATGCCCAAGAAATAGGTTTTCTTTTTTCACTTTGCTATGTATTATGATCTAGATTGTCTAGGTTGGTGTAAGATTTCTTTCGAAGGGAAATTATTTTATTAAGGGGTTGTGAGAAAAAGCCAGTGTTTTTGCAGTTTTTATGGCAAAACATTTTTTGGCCAAAATAAACAAAATATTGCTCCAGTACAAACATAGAATTTAATTTTCTTCACATGGGGACCTCAAAATTTCTTTAATATCTGTCAAGACTGTTCTGGAATTTAATGAGAACTCTTTCTCTTCATTTAAAAAATTTGTTAGATAATACCACCACACAGATATTCGGGAACTGTTGATATCAACGTGTGAATAAAATTAAATCCTATACTTGTACTGGAGCAATATTTCATTTATTTTGGCCAAAAATATGTTTTGCCATAAAAACCGCAAAAAAAGTTGCCTTTTTTCGCGCCCCTTCCATCCCACCTTAAAAATTACTTTAATTATATAAATCTATATATACTAAATTTAGGTCAATCTTTATTGTTTCTTAAATCTTACTATGGTAATTATTTTAATTATTTATACAAATTTTAATTACCTAGATTTTTAAAAACTGACTAGTTTTACTAAAAATACTACCCCATTTAACAGTAGCAATATATTCACTATCAACTTTGCTAGCCCTATTTAAATGACTAATTTATTTCCACACCTTAGGAATGATCAACTGTCACATCAGGGATGGTGTTGCTCTTTGCCGCTACTTTGCCTGGCTTGAGAAAGAGTTGCAGAAAGGGAATGCAGTGACCGAGATCTCGGGCGCAGATAAATTAGAACAATTTCGGAAGTAAGTTTTGTTTTGAAGCTATACATTTTATGTGTTAGTTTGGCATAAAATGTTAAGTTTATATTAGGAGTATGCAAATGGTAAAAATATTTTCAAATCGAGTAATGAAAATTTTTAATTCAAATAGTTATAAAATCTTAGTATAACTTGATGCAACTTACTACTATATATATTTTAAATGTGGTCTGCAAAGTTTTGATTTTAAAGACATGTGAAAGTATTCCGATTAAATTCAGAACTTCATTGTGTTAGACAAAATCAGCAAACTTGCGAATAAAATACATATCTTTCTAGATTATTATTAATTAAAGTCATTATTTTCCAAGGTTTACAAAATTCAAATTAAACTTTAAAATACATATATTGAATTCATATACAAATTGGTAAATAGTTTGTTTTAAAAAATATCTTGGAGACATAAAAAATTAATTCATTACTGTAAGTTTAAAGAGAATATACAAATCAGATGGGGTAGACCACCAAACACAATAACAATTATTTGAGTGGTTTTAATTAGAGATGGGCCACTAGAATTTTCGAATCCTCAAATTCACCGAATCGAGACAAATTGAGGGGGGTAAAAAGTTTAATTTTTACCCCATCCCCCTAAAAATAATATAGTAACACATTTAGATAATGTAAAGATATTGTTGAGGCAATATACAAAGTTCACACTAAGTTAACATAGCAAAAATAAAAGGTGCTTGGAGCACACACTGTTGGAAAACTGATAGTGATACCAGCTACATCAGCTACTGCAGAAACAAGTTTTTCAATGTTTATATGAAGACAAAAACTATCTTTGCTCCACGATGAGACTAAATCACCTGTGTTTGCTGAATGCATACCCTGAGAGGCTAAACAAACTTGTACATTGCAAAACTAGTTAGTGGTTTTATAGCTAGTAACGAATATAGGGGAAAGGTATAGGGAAACCTACTTTAATTTTCAGTGTTTTATAATTTTTAGTTAAGCCACAACAGATATAATGTTTCTTAATTTGTTTTGTGTATATAAATTCTAATGTTTGGCATGACTAAAATAAATGAGAAAAATGCACATTAAGACCGTTAAATACAGGTATTCCTCGTTATACGCAATACCATTATACATGTTTTCACCATAACGCGACTAAGGAATAATAAAAATAATGCATGGTCGGCTATAATTTCGCAATCTCCCTGTTTGGTAGTGACATGACCTTGTTCGTGCACATTCCAGCGAGGACAGTGTGCTACTGTAAATTTTGGTGTTTGGGGAGGGGGAGGGGGGGAAGATGCATGGGCAGAAGTTAAACAGTCCTGTATGAAGATAGTTTGGAAAAATATTTGGCCTGAAGTTTCTGATTCTCATGATTTTGATTCTGAACACGAGCTTTCCAATTCAAGACATGACATCATTGACATAGCAAGATGTTGGATTTGAGGACGTAGACCAGCCAAATGTGGAGGAATTGCTCCAATCCCACTCAATAGAATTCAACAATGAAGATCTTCAAGAAATGGAGAAGGGCATAAAGGATGTAGAGGAAGAGCCCTATGTTGTTGAGATTACCAAACAACTTCAACAAAACAAATTGCTGAATTTTAAGCACATTGACAGTGCAATTAGAATCATTGAAGAGAATGATCCTAACATGGATAGAAGTGCCAAAGTTGTCAGAGAGATTGAGTTATTTGGCTTGCTACAAAGCACTCTATGAAGAGAGGAAGAATGCTGCCCTTTAGCTGAGTCTTGACCATTTCATCAAAAAAGTTTAAAATCTTCAGTCTGACGACTCAGGGCCTTCAACAGCAAGAGCTGTCAGGCAAGAGCCTAGAGCTTACCGTGCAAGGGCTTTCAAGAGATCAAGAGAGTGATAATCCAGATTGGCCAGGTCAAGTTAATTTATCATGCGAGTGAAGATTAACAGTAATTGTACCTGTAGCATTGTATTAATTAGATAAATTTATTAAAACTTGCATTTGTTTACAAATTTCAGGGGATTGAAGATCGACAAAAGGTGTGGGCTACCTATAATATTGTACTAGTCAGATAAATTAATAAAAATTGCATTCATTTACAAGTTTTAGGTTTTTATCTACTATTTCCTTTGGAGTAATCCCTATCTCACCCATATTAAAATCAATTCCCCTTACGTATTTTCGTGCTACGCGATTATTTGTCAGAACCAATCACTCTCGTAGTGCATTGGACAGCTGTTTTAAATTTGCCTGGTCTTTTTTTTAAATCTTAAAAATGCTATCCCCTATAAAAGCACATGCTTATTTTCACACCCCCAAATAAAAACGTTCCTGCGCCACTCTTCTTCACTATTTTAAGGCATACCCTAAGAACTGCCTTAAAATATGATTAAAGAATGACCCTGAGCACTGCCTTAAAATATTAGTGAAGAATGACCTTAAGCACTGCCTTAAAATATGAATGAAGAATGACCTTAAGCAAGTCATGCCTTAAAATATGATTAAAGAAAAACTCTAAGCACTGCTTTAAAATATAATTAAAGAAAGACAATAAGCAGGGCCTTAAATAATGAGTGAAGAATGACCCTGAGTATGGATCTTATCCTGAACAGTTTAGTGGTAGGGTTCAATTCTAATGTTGAGGTGTAAATTTCAACTTACAATATGATACTTCATATGGCTATATTCTGATGTAACCTAAATCTAATACTTCGATTTTCCAAGATTTTTAGTTCTATAAAATTAATTGTTCGCCAATATTTGTTTATATTTATTTGCAAATCTGTCCATAATTCATAATTTCACAATTTAATATTTAAAGTTTGAACATGAAAAATAAAAAATGTATGAAAGTATTTTAATCATAAAATATTTGCACAGTTTATAACCAAAACAATAATTAAATACCACTTACTACCCACTTATATGGTCAAATGGTCTAAGATGTCACAATCATAATAGATTAGATTACCAATGACAGGGAGATCCGGGTTCTAATCCCATTCAGGTGCATAGAGGGTGGTTTTCCGTAAATGGTGTTCTACTCTCCTTCAATGCAAATGTGGGTACACTTACTATAAATCAGACCTTCATTATCCCTAACACATTAGTGTTATTAATACTTTATATACTTATGTGGTTAGTGAGATTTGATGACAAAAAATAGGTCTTATGCTAAGTTTAATATATTAACCTTTAAGAACATTTAAGTTAAGCACTTTTTTGAATATTTGAACTAGGTAACTTTTCAGGAAATGGTTCTCTCTTCCAGCAAAGTGATTTTAAGCCACAATAAATCAATATTGAATAATAACTTGTCAAACCTAGATAAAATAAAGTTGCAGGTTAGATTAAATACGTGAGCAGGCGTAAGGTTTGTGTGATCATTTATTTTAATCTCAATAACTATTTAAGCCCCATACTATTTTCCTTTTAGATTTTCTAAAATAGAGCAAAGACCTTCACATTTATCAGACTATCTGTGTTTAAAGGCTTATATTTCTAATCACTCCAATGTGATAAACTTGATGTATTCTGTTGATAAAGGGACTAATAATCTTGGTTCATAAGAACTAATTTGTTTGCTTGAGGATTATTGCTAATCAATGCTTAAAGGTAGTTTTAGATTGAGTGGATTTTATTGTGTAATACACACAATTAAAATTGTTTGATGTTAAGTTCTTTGAGTTTTTGTTGCCTACTTTTAAATGTTTATAAAATTAAGATTATTCAAAAAAAGTTTAAGCATCTATTCAAAAATTAACTTGATGCCTTAAGTACACTCCTGCTACTTTTTAGTTTTATGTGTGTGTGTGTTCGTGAGCATGTACTAACATACGTGAAAACCAAAGTGCATAATACTTGGTTTACTATATCGAATTGATTTCAAATCAAATTTGCATTTAAAAACACATAATCTAAATAAAATATTTGATAATGATAATATTTTGAATCAAACTTTGGTAGTGAAAATATTTCGAACTAAACCCGAATCAAATATGAAGCTATATTTTATTTATTGTAAAAAACAATTTAACCTCTTAATTGATTATATACAGTCTGACATCTTAGCTCGGTCAGTAGTGTGTCTCTTTACTAGGTTAAGGGACTTGGCTTAAATTCCCGACATGGTCGAAAAATTTATTATGAGTGAAATGTGGGTTTACCCTTTCACATTGAGGAATTAATGACTGGGGACTGGATGTTGTGCCTGTACTAGTATTACGTTCGATTATAAGGAATGTGAAGCTACAACAGACCTAGCCAGCCTGTAGTAGAAAATATACAGCTTTAATAAAAAACTGACCCACGCCACGTGCTGGAAACAGCAATGAATGTAAAGTAAACCATATTGCATTGGGAAAGTTATAAAATCACTGATAAATATAGATAAATTCTGTTATATGTTAAATAGACCATTGCTTTCGGTGATTCTATTTTCCAAGATGTTGATTTGTGTGAGAGAAATAATACAGACAATGTAATTAAATTATGTAAATAAAAATAATCAAGTATAGAACAGTTTGAAATAGCTATAAAGGTTTTTTTTATTCAACATTATGTACATATTAAAATTAAACATTTTTGTGTGTGTATATGATTGCGGGACAGATTGTAATTTAAAAGTATTGCAGACAAGTGGGCTGGTCAGATAAGTGCGGGCCATGAGTATGTGATGCCTGTAATAGACTGCTGGTGACAGGGAGATCAGGGTTTGATTCTGTTTGTTTGTACAGAGGGTGGTTTTTCATAAATGGTTTTCCATCCTTTCTCCATGCGAATACGAGTACACTTCCTCTAAATTCAACCTTCACTATTCCTAGCATATTATTGTAATCAGTATATTTGCGTATAACACGAACGGTTAGTAAAACGTGGTGAGAAAATAAAAAAAGGAAACAATATTCTGGTAAAATTATGTGACACCCATGACAATAATTATTCAAGAACTGTTTGGATTGCTACATGCAGAAAATTTAACCAAACTATATACTGGAGTGATATTTATTCATTTTGGTAAAAAGTTTTTTTGTATAAAAATTAACTAGGGATTTGCGAGACTCGAAAATATCTAAAAAGATTCAAGAAAAAAAAATCAACCTTGTCTCAAAAGTTATAAAATGAATCTCGAAAATTAGAGATTTTTTAAAAAATAAGTAAATAAAAGTCCTAAAAAATTTAAAAACCAAACCGGAACTTTATTATTTCCAACAATAACCCAAAAATAGGCCTCATTTCTGGCTCAAAAACAGCCTTTATTAAGAAAGGTTTTGGTTATAAATATTGTTTTTCAATATTAAACTTTGACAATATAAGATGTTACACTACAAAATCAAAATATATATGGTGTTCATTGTAACTTTCTATCACAATTTTATTAATTGCATTTAAAATGTGTATGAGTTATATCTCAAGTGTTTGAATGAACTATAAGACAATCTAAATCAAGCGCCAGCTCAAATGTCAAAAAATAACTCTATAAACTATATATTTACTTTAGTAAACATAATTTAAATTTTGGTTCTTTCAGAGGTCTTATTCTTGTTTCGTCCTCATGTCTTGATACTTTTTTATTTTCCCATCACGAATTGAAAAAATGGTTCTCGCACATCCCTAAAATTAATAAAATATGAGCCTAAACCTGTTTTCCCTCCCATCCCAACTTAAGTTTGTGTATGCTCTGTCATAGCTTACAGGCTCTCTTTCTACTTCTAGTTTTAAATCCAACTAACTCTTAATTTCCCCTTCCAGACTGGTAACAGAGGTGTCAGTTATTAGTGGGCTATAGCCTAAATATAATGAAGTTGGGCTTCCTTTATGAATGAAATGTTGTCGAAATTGATGCCTCTAACAAGCCAATTTGATCTAAAACTATGTTTATCCAAGCAAATGGGCAAGGCTAAAAAAGCTAAATAAAGAGTGACCCATAAAAGCCTTCATATCCATTCTGTTTACCCCAGCTTGCACTCCACCCCAGCTAGATTTAAAATAAATTATCTTTGACTCGTATTCAACAAAACTTACCAATCACAAGAAGATCTCTAAATCTTTTGGATGGGCTCGAAAAATAATGTAATGGTTTTCCCACCAAGAATTAATTCATAAATTTCTCTTTTTATTAAATTAATATTTTGATTGTTTGGGATTTTTTGTTATAGAGATTTAGATGACTTTATTGGGTTAAGTTTTCCTACCATCACCTCCTCCGGTCCAAATGGTGCCATCATTCACTATCATTGCATGCCAAAGACTGATCGACCAATTACAACAAAGGAGCTCTACCTTTGTGACTCTGGCGCACAATTCAAGTAAGTTGTTAATTTAACAAATTGTAGGGGGGTGCGAAGCTTCAAAGCTTTGGCAATAAAAATAAGCTAAAATACTCTATTTATTTTCAATTCTAGCAATTCTGAGCTGTTTTGCACATTACAAACTAGTGTTAATATGGAAAAAATCTGAAGCAATTGAATTGCATGTTGTGATAAAAGCTTGATTTGTCAGATTAACACGAAATATTACAAACAATTGTTCAGTAAAACATTTTTCAAGTAATTTTAGTGCATCAAATAATCTAAATAACCACAATATATTTTTTCAAGCATAAAATACCTGAAAGAAAATATTCAAATGTGGATTTGGCTTTGAGAATATGTCTTACATTTAATTTGAGTTGGCTTCGAATTGAAAAAGTGAAATTTGCGCACCCCTAACTACCAGATTTCTAATCACCAATTAAACTTTATCATTTAATTTCTTTCAAATTGTTATGCAGATTTTTTTATATGTCATATATGCACTTAACTATTTTTTTAAATTAAAAATTGCATACATATTGGTATGGTATTCACTTGTCTAGTTATGACTAGCGATGGGTCCTTTAAATCCTAAAATCCTTAACATTTCTCAAGATTCAAGGATTCAAGTAAATTTGAGTCAAGATTCAAAAAACATATTTCTTTTTTAAATTTTGAGCTTGCATTTTTTCTTTAGACAGGCTTATTTTGATTTTTACTAGAGGTTTAGGCCAACATAATTATAGGACCAACCTAAAAACAGACACCAGACTATTAATTTAACACTTAACAGAATGTGGATTAAGAGTATAACAAAATTTATTATCTTTTAATTACAATTTTTATTTTCTTCAATTACTGAAGAATTGATGTGTGCAAAATAATATTGAAAAGGGTGTGGGGAGTACCGAAATGGTAAACTTGGTCTCTTAAGGCGGCCTCATACTAAGGCAACAAGAGGCAATATGTAGCAGGTTGATGTTGGAGAATACATCTCCTTGCGATTTCTGTAGCATGCTACAAATCATCTACACCAAAGTAACAAAATTGCCTCTGTTTCCAATCGCCAGTTTACTAAAAGATGTAATTGAGAACAACGATTGCGGCCGTGGCTTATCTTATTCTTGCCAAAGAGGTAAAAAAATGGAGGAGATGTAGAAGGCGTTGGAACAGACAAGTATTTGTAGGACAAAATTTATCCCAACAAGATTTCATATCACTACTAGTTGCAATTGTCAAGTAGTAATTTTTGTCTGGCCTTTGTGTTCTCAATGAAATTGGGTATGAAGATTATTTAAATTCTTCTTTTAATTTGAGATATCACATTCATTCTAATAATGCTTATCTAGTTATTGAATTAATTATCTTGAATATTCTAATAAGACATTACAATAATTATAACTATCAATAATTCACATACAATGCTTAATCACCATGAACATCACTCAAGTTACAATTAATATGTAGCCATGGAAACAATTTGAAACACATTCTACTTTTACACTAAAATCATTTATAAATGGATTTATGGACCGAATGATTGTAATATTTCATTCTAATCTGATAAATTAAGTTATAACAACATGCCTTTCAATTACTTCAGGTTTTTTTTGTGGATACTAATTTGCAATGTACTATTCATAGCTCTCTGACAATTTTTAGAAAATATTCACCTTTTTTTGGATTTTATAATCAATTAATCCGTGATCCCAAAGTATGTCATTACTCCTATACTCTTCAATACACTAGAGTTTTCTCATTTGACCAATCCAACTCAAAACACTGAAACTAACCACTAGAAACAATAAAAAATATAGATGGGTTGAATCCACAATATCTCGAATCCGAATCTACATTTTATTTTTTAATCTCGAATCTGAATCCTAGCAAATTGTTAGAAATTTTAATGATCTAAAAATAGACCTAAATTACACAATATAGGCCTAAGCTATAATTTAAAATTTATTTCAATCATGGTTACAATTTTAATCAACCCCAACCACCCCTCGCAAAATACTGGTTAAAATCCAGCCAAATTAAACACTCTAGACTCATATTATCGTTTAGAAATCAAATCAATCAAAATTTGACTGTCTTTAATTCATTTTAAAAACTCTTGATAGAATGAAAAGTTTCTAAAAACAACATGTGAAATAAACAAACAGATTAGGCCTAGTTACCTTTTAATCAACTTTAATCAACTGGAGGTATTATAATTTATTTTGATAAGAAAACTAAAATAAAGATAAAAACATTAAAAAAAGACTAAAATAAAATGCTTAAATATTAAACATACATTGGAAATAGTGAACTCAATAATGTCAAAGTATGTATTCTTCTTATTTTTTATATCTATTATCTATCTTCGCGTAGAAAACAATACATATATTCGATTCTTGCGATGTATTGATTTCTGAGAATACATACTATTTAAAACATGAGCATATTTTTGACTCTTGCAACATGTTCATTCCTATTTTATTAGGCAAGACTGAGTTTGGATTTACCATTACTTCAATAACATATTTGAAAAAACTAATAAACTCTTAGTTAAAATAAATTTCAAAACAAATTATGAATTAGCAAGTTGTTATTTGATTCTTAAAACTCGATAGCACTTACTAAGTGATCATATTACCTGAATTGTTTTCAAACAAATAATCTATATACAATACATAAGGCGGTAGGTGTAAATAAACAGTTTTATCGGTGTCTAACTGTTGACAATATTTATTTTTCATGAAACTAGAGATAGGCCGCTCAAATCTTCAAATCCTCGAATCCACCGAATCTTGACGAGTATTTGAGATTTGAGGATTCAGTGTTTTACTGGATTCGATGATCGAATCTTTCACCTCATAAACAAAGCATAATATTTTTAATTCGAAAATTACTTAGTTAGGCCTACTTGAAAAGTACAACTTATTCCGTATTATCTATTTTGTCGGACAAAAGAGATAAACTTGAAAAAAAATCTCCTTAAAAAAAATTGTTAGGTGTGGAAAATCTTACGTGCCTAGTATCTTACTCTCCCGCCTGTATGGGAAACTTGGACTTGACCGTTTCAGCACATGCTCACTTCTAAAACTTTCACCTCACGAACAATCTTGTAAATATTTTATTGAACACATTAAAACTCTTCAAAAACTGAAAATCAAAACTAGAATTACAAATAAACTCGAAATAAATAAAACAAATTACAGCTTCTTTTTCTTTTAAACAGAAATAAGAACACATTACGCATGATACAAAGTCAGCCACCATTACACACAATATAAAGTCAGCCCCATGACGTGTATTATATTTACTCGCCCGGGGGATGATTAAAATAAAGCTACAGTTAATTCTTACCACCCAACCGGTTTTAATTATCCACAACTATGCAAAGAAACTCAATTTATTGCATACAATGACAATGTTAGACATTTTATTGGGTTTCATGAAAAATAAATACTGTTAACACTCAGACAGTGATAAAACTGTTTATTTATCCCTACCGGCCTACGTATTTTATATCGATTGTTTGTTTAAAATCAATTCAGGTAACTTGATCACTTAGTAAGCGGTCTTGAGTTTTAAGAATCAAATAACGACTTGCTAGTCTATTATTTGTTTTTAAATTGATTTTAACTTAGTTTTTTTTTAAATATGTTATTGAAGTAATTGTTAAAGTATTCAAATGTAGTCCTGCCTTATAAAATGGGAATGAACATATTGTAGTAAAAAATATGTTCGTGTTTTAAATAGAATGTATTCTCAGAAATCGATATATTGCAAGAATCAAATATATTTGTTTTCTACGCAAAAATAGATAATGAATATATAAGAAAATAATATTAAAACATATTTAGGCATTATTGAGTTCACTATTTCCAATGTATGTTTAATTGTTAAGCACGTTAACCTGCCTCGGTGGTGTAGTTGGCTATCGCGCTTGTCGTGTTGAGCTCGACTGCTGAGGACGGGGAGATCGAGGTTCGAATCTCGGTCGGGTGAACTGAGGGTGGTTTTTCCTAAATGGTTTTCCACTCTCCCTCCGCGCAAATGCGAGTTCATATCCTCTTATTCATCCTTCCCAATTCCTAATCCATTAACATAATTAGTACTTAAAAGCGTATAACCTGAACGGGTAGTAAGGTGCGGTGCTAAATAATAATAATAATAATAATGTTAAGCATGTTGTTTTAGTCTTTATTATAAATATATATATATTTTTTTGCTATCTTAATACAATAAAATATTCTTTAATGATGATTAAAGTTGATCAAAGGATAACTAGGTCTAATCTGTTTATTTAACAAGCTTTTTAGAAACTTAATTCATTCTAACAACACGTTTAAAAATAACTAAAAGACACTCAAATTTTGAGTGATTTGATTTTTAAACATGAATATGAGTCTAGATCGTTTAATTTGGCTGTATTTTAAACTGTATTTTGCGAGCGGTGGTTGGGGTTTATTAAAATTGAAAGCATGATTGATATAAATCTTAAATTACAGCTCAGGCCTGTACTGTGTAATGTAGGTCTATTTTTAAATCATTAAAATTTCTAACAATTTTCTAGGATTCAGATTCGAGATTTGAAAATAAAATGTAGATTCAAATCCAAGAAATAGTGGATTCGACCCATCTCTACATGAAAGCCAACAAAATATCTAACTTAAGTATCATATGAAATAAATTGGGGTTCTGTGCATAGTTGTAGATAATTAAAACCAGTTGGGTGGTAAGAATTAACAGTGATGTTTATTTAATCATCACTCTGGCCGCTAGTGAGTAAACACACGTCATAGCGGCTGACTTTATATCGTGTGTAATGTGTTCTTATTTCTCTTTTTATATAAAAAAATGTAATTTGTTTTATTTATTTCAAGTTTATTTGTAATTATAGTTTTGATTTTCAGTTTTTGAAGAGCTTTAATGTGTTCATCAAAATATTTACAAGATTGTTCGTGAGGTGAAAGTTTCAGAAGTAATCATTCGCTGAAACGTTTGAGTCCAAGTTTCCCATAGAAGTGGAAGGGTAGGGTAATAGGCATGTTAAATTTTCTTCACCTAACACTTGTTAATTTTTTAAAAAGATTTTATTCACGTTTATCTCTTTTGTCCGACAAAATAATGACTATGGATTAAGTTGTGCTTTTCAAGTAGGCCTAACTTAGCAATTTTTGAATAAAAAAATCAAAACATTATGCTCGGTTTATGAGGTCAAAGATTCAACCAGCTAATCAAATAAAACACCGAATCCTCAAATCTCAAATATTTGTCAGGATTAGGTGGATTTGAGTTGCCCATCTCTGATAAAAACCAGACAAAATAAGGGTATGGGATACTACAAACAATATGCTAAGTCACACGGTTTTGTTGACTCTGAACCCACTGCTGGCGGAAAGTGAGGAAACTTGTTACAACAAGTAACTTTTGTAGCATGGTCACGTCCTACGACTGAAACAAAGGCCATATGTAGCATGATACATTTAACACTTACTATGTTTTGTTTTTAACAGTGAAGAGGCCCAATTGCAAAATGCTTTTAGTCGAGGTATGCTAAGTCCTCTTTTTGAATTTGAAGTTAACTCAAATCGAATATAAAGAAATATTCTAGAAGCCGAATCGAAGCTAGAATATTTTTTGTTGGTTGTTATACATTTGAAAAAATATTTTACTATGGTTATTAAAATTACTTTAAGCACTAAAATTACTATGAAAATGTTTTATTGTAGAATTGTTTGTAATATTTTGTGTTAATCTGACAAATCAAGCTACAATCAAAACATGCAATTCATTTACTTAAGATGTTTTCTAAATAAATATTAAGTTGTAATGTACAAAATAGCTCAGAATGGCTATTATTGAACATAAATTACGTATCCCAGCTGTCAATATTTTTATTGGCGAAGCTGGAATTTATTTCAGGGTGAAGTCGAAGCTGATGTTTGTTTTGAAGCTAAGTTGAAATCTCAAAACTTTGCACACTCCTAGATTTTTGAATGATGGAAATTGATAAAAATAAAGAAATATGAAAAATAAACTTAAAAGTGCAAATTTAATGAAGAAAGCCCACCTAAATTATCAGGTTTTATAAGATAGTTTTGAATTTGGAGATAAAATTAATATTTATATTAGAAAAATGTGGGTTAGACCTATCCATAGTTTTGACCTAATGTTTTATTCTCATTTTTTGCAGGTTTACATTTCAACATACCATCTTAATTAATTATGAAAATAATTATGAATCATTTGTTTTTCTAATTAATATAATTTAACACACAGGCTATTAACAGCTTAATCCTAGATGTATGAATGTTGAGGACAACTTAAGTGGATGTACACTTTTATTAGCTAGAAGAGAGGACTGAAAAATCACCCTTGGTTCACTAAGCTGGAATTAAAACCCAGGCCTTCCTGTCATTGACAAACTTTGTGTAATCCAAGTCTTAAGATCTTAGAGCACATGGCTGCAGTGGCTAAACAACTTGTTCAATGATGGTTATATTTTGTGTTGTTTTTTTATCATGCCATATATTTTTATTATTTTGTCATGATAGGCTATATTCTTTATATATGAACTTGTGCAGGAAAAGGGACCAAAGTCTGAAAGTGTAATATTACACGAGATCCATTTTTATCACTAAAGGTCGAAAAACTATATGATTTTTTGGTCTTTCCTGCCATCTAAATTATTTTATATATATTATCAAGTCGACACAGTTTAATATTTTAGCAATAGATGGCACTAAAATGATATTTTATAAACCATTGTCACATTAAGAAAAGAGACCTAAAGTTGCTTATGGGAGTTTAACATTGCCGAGTTTAAGTTCCTTTCCTGGAAAGAACGAATAAAGAAGATTATAATACTAATTATACATAAGCTAGCTCAAGTTTTTGGATATGAAAATTGCTAAACATATTTTATTACATATTTTTGAAATATTTTACTGTATTTTAAGTATTATTATTAAAATAAATTAAGCTGGCATCCAGTTATCAGTGGTGTATTCTTATAAATTTAACAGGTATGATCTTCTATAGTATTCGCAAGGAAAGTTTGGTGATCCCTCCTCAGGAAAAATATAAAATATTGGCTATTTTGAGATTATTTTTTCATGTCCAACAGAGTGAAAATAGAGTTGGGCTCAAGATTCTCTACCCCCCAGCTCCCACCCACATGCCAGTTTCTCTTCCCTTCCCCCCATGACTCGTTTGATTTATAAACCATAAACAACTTTTTTCTAACTGTAATTGAATTGTCTGTAAGGATTCTTACCTTTTTTGCTAGATGTTGCACCTGTCTTAGAAGTGTCTGTTAATATCACTTCACTAGAATATAGGCTACAGAGATCAACATAATAAAACTGTCACTGCCAAAGAAAATCACTTATATTCACACATATTATAGTTTTTTTGTCCAATTTTATTTGAAAGTGAAGTCCATTCTACGGGATTTCATTATAGAGTGGTCAATTACTTTATTTTTAAAGGGAGTATTCTTTATTAAATGTTTAAGAAGCTCTTTTTCATTTGAAATCATCGATAGTCCCGTTAATCTTTCCTCGCCTTGTTTTGATCTACAGAAAGTTTTTATTATTTTAAAAGCAGAAAAGGTTTGCTCTACAGTTGTTGTGGTGAATGGAGTTGTCCATATTAGGGTAGCTAATTTATACACTTCTGGCATTACCTAGGCTAAATAATTTTGTCTCATGTATGGAACAATTTTCA
This sequence comes from Timema californicum, assembly GCA_902141385.1. Classification (NCBI taxonomy): domain Eukaryota; kingdom Metazoa; phylum Arthropoda; class Insecta; order Phasmatodea; family Timematidae; genus Timema; species Timema californicum. Next base: position 36,130 of record CABFOW010004489.1, read on the forward strand.
TTGCAGACATATCTTTGAATTCTTTCGAACTTTACAAGACAGTAAGCTCATTTTTAAGTCACATGTAGTCGAAGATAGAACCATATATATCTTTCAATTTGTTAAAATGTTCCTCAGGAAATGTATTTTTATGAGTAAAAGTATTATATTTAGTATAATCCAAAAGATAAATGAAATACAATTCATAAAATGATGAAAACCTATAAGTAATTTCAGGGTTATCTACCATCCGGGGAAATCAGGGAAAACTAGAATAAGCCGGGAATTTGAAGTGATCGGGAAAAACGGGAATAAGTTGGGAATTTGGTAAATTATAATAAAAATCTGGGAAAATGTTGCTTTACTCAAAATATGAAATACAATAATCATTAAATCAGTAAATTATAATGTGATTCAACTGTGTATTTTTTTTGTAGCTGTGTAATATAATTTTAATTCCTAGTATCCAATGTTAATACAAATTAAACAGAAACATGTTTATTTAAATTTTAAAACCTATAATTATGCATAAATAATTAATAGAAAAACAAAGGGGTAGGGGATGACAGAGGGGGGGAGGGGGGGAATTTAATTGCCACCACCTCTGCACACCAATCAACTGTGTTTTGATAAGAGAACCACAGTGGTAGTGTGTGGGCTATATTTGTACACCAATCACCTGTGTTTTGATAATAGAACCACAGTGGTGGTGTGTGGGCTATATTTGTACACCAATCACCTGTGTTTTGATAAGAGAACCACAGTGGTGGTGTGTGGGCTATATTTGTACACCAATCACCTGTGTTTTGATAAGAGAACCACAGTGGTAGTGTGTGGGCTATATTTGTACACCAATCACCTGTGTTTTGATAA